>CM055277.1:45262915-45316690 GCA_029237695.1 Conchocele bisecta
TTTTTTGTACCTTCATCTATTATTTCTACGTAATTGACTTAGCCATTTTCAACGTTAACCTTTTAACGTACGTCTGGTTAAAGTTTTTTGGTTAAAAGTTTTTCGTTATACTATATCTCTGCAACTGCTTCGCCCATTACCTTGAAACTTCACATGGGTATTTATCATCATCCATGTTTTCATTCTACCCCCCAACCGTGCGGCACCTGTGCCCAATGTCAAGGTCAAATTATTTTGAATTTTTTTGTTAAAGTTTTTTTGTGTACTATATCTCTGCAACTGCTTCACCCATTAGCTTGATACTTCACATGGGTGTTTATCATCATTGTCGCGCCCGCTTGCGGAAAGCGCGATATCGTCGACATTTTGGCATACGTCCGTCCGTCCGTCCGTCCGTACGTTCGTATGTCCGGTTCAAGTTTTTTGGTTAAAGTTTTTCCATCTACTATAACTATTGTTTTAGTGTCCATGCCTCGCCCCAAGGCGCGACATGCAGGCCACAGCCATCTAGTCTACAAAAAGTGGGTATAATTATGTTATCCAAGTGTCCATGCTTGGAAAAAACCTGGCCTTCGTGGCTTTGCCTCGTTTCTTGCTTTTGTCGAAATCTGGTGATTAGGTCATCCAAGTTGGCCGTCGAAATTTCAAAAGGTTATCCTTTAATTAGAGTTCAAAAGTCTTCTTCATCGTGAACCGCCTGACCAATGTTTGTCAAACTTTACAGGTGGGGGCATGTTAGATTTGTAAATTTGGAGGTCGGCGCCTAATGCAAGATAGCTGCCGTGGAAAAATAGGTCAAATTCTTAAAACATCTTCTTCTTACGAACCGCCTGACAGATTTCAACGAAATTTGACAAAAATGATCAACAATCAATGCTCGTTCAAATATGTAAAAATGGTGACCCAGAGGTAAAAAATTGACGGGGCCCGGGGGGTCAACCAGGGGTCAAACTTCACATTTGACCGAATATGACAATGTCATATATCCAATATCAAAGGTATTGAGTGGATTTGTTTTTGTCGAAATCGGATGATTAGGTTATCCAAGATGTCCGCTGAAAGGTAAAACAGGTCATCCTTTAATTAGAGAATTCAAACGTCTTATTCTCGTGAACTGCTTGGCAAATGTTGGTCAAACTTCACAGACATGATCTATGGGTGGGGGCATGTCAGATTCGTACATGTGGAGGTTGTCGCTTAATCAAAGATGGCTGCCATGGAAAAGAAAGTCAATTTTTTAAAAGATCTTCTCACAAGCCGCCAGACAGATTTCAATGTAACTTGAGCTACGCTGGCCAAACTTCATAGTTATCATCCATTGGTGAAGCGTGTCTATATTTGTTTAAATGGAAGTCATCTCCCAATCTAAGATTGCCGCCGTAGAAAAGTATGTCAAATTCTTAAAAAATCACGTAATACTTTCACTGGCATAGATGGAGGTTACGTGTCGTCTTTAAAGGTGCACGCCCACTCAGTACACGCTGTTCTTTATATCAGAGACTACATCTGAGACATGTTCTGGCAAAATAAACATTCATTTATCATTACGCCATGTATTGATTGGCATTATTATACATTTTATGTCAGACGTAAATTTCGACACTGATATCTGGGGCGATAACCGTTTGTCCTTAAATGTTAACGAACATTACTATTTATTCTCTGTATTTATTTGTTGACGTGCAATGATCATATGTACTTTATAATTTGTTGAAAATATTATTTTCTCAGGTGACGCATTTAATTACTATCGATAATTAAAAAATATAATGCCTCATTTGCATATAAAAATAGCCTGATACCACCGTGAGTCACTATCAGTAAAATAAATATTACTAAATGATAATATCTGTATAACGGTCACTCTAGTGACACAATTATACACTTAATTAATTCCTATAAAGGAAGTCCCCTTATTGGGAATTGGTTAATGACTGTTTATTTTGCCCGAACAATGTCATATCTGCCGAATGTACGAAAAGAAAAGTGCCTCCCTATATTATAACCTGGCACATGGGCATGTACTTTTCCATTATTAATACTTTTTGGTGGAAGATACTGTACACATGATAACTAATATTTACATCTTCCATAAATTTATGAAAGAAATATCCATTCAATGTATTGCGTTTATATCCCAATACAATACATTGCCCACGTGACATCGCTCGATGTTGTTTGCCTTCAATAATGTCTGCAACGTTGTCAATCATGGCACGCTATTGGATGGCAACATCGTTGTTGCATGAATTGCGATAAATAATCTAAAACAAATTGATTCTTGATTTGAATGCCACATTTGGCTATTTGCGTTTTTGAAACTATCAAACCATGCAATGTAAATATAAGTAATACAAACATGGGCTGTTGCGTTTACTGTAGTACGAAAAACATTTGGTCTGTTTAAAGTTTGCGAGGAGTCCGAACACTTTAAACATACCAAATGTTTTTCATACGACAGTAAACACAACAGCCCATGATTTAATAAAAACATGGGTTGTTGCGTTTACTGAAGTACAAAAAACATTCGGCGCTTTAAGCAGATCAAATGTTTTTCATATGACAGTAAACGCAACAGCACATGGTTTGATTACTTAAATACATTGTACGTTCCTCCTGTCCGTGTTCGTTAGATAATCATACTGATCTGTGTCTGCCTTGGCTGGACATGCCTGCATGCAGAACTACTTTGTTTCCATGCTAGGTGTCTGCAAGTGATTGGCTGATTGCTTGTGTAGCAAGAGCATGTGGCACCAAACCAAAATCCGGTATATTTAGATAAATGTGTTGCAATTTTCTACACCCAGGTGAAGACAGACTCGACTGCTTTCATTCGTGGCTGCGACTGGTGAAATTGGGCTTATGTCATTTTTTGGTATTCAAACTTTCGATTTTCCAGCACACTCCTGAAGCCTGATAAGGATCAAACCTATAAGTTTGAAGCATTTCGGATGTTTCATTGACTGACTGGTGAACCATGCAAGTCCTGATAAGACAGTGTGGATGCCCCATAAGCCTCATTTCTCTTGTCTCAGCCACATTTGCATAAACTATTAATTTTCAGTTTCGAACCCATTCTCAGAAGCTGACAGACAAATGCAGGAGCATGCAAAGAGAGATACAAATGGCAGCGCAAACATCTTCAACAAAACACCGAATAAAAAGCTTGACAAAGACAAACCAAACGTTGACGTAGCACTGGAGGATGTTAAGATCTCGAATATTATCCGGGAGTCGGAAGTGATGGTGGAGGCTGCGGGGATATCGTCTATACTCAACACACTGGACAGGCCGCCCGAGTCTGACAGGTCTCTGACACGCACAGAAGAGGTAAGACTGAAATAAAATCTGTATTTCTATACTGATTGCAAAAAGATATGATAATGTCCGTAAATGTGGCTGTGACTGGAGAAATGGAGGTTATGGGATTTGAGGCCAGTGTAGCTCCTGATAAAATATCACACTGCTGTAGGCTGATAGTGATATATATTGCTTGTTTGAAGCATAACAGGAGTTTCATTGAGGTGATGATGAACAGTGCAGATCTTCTTCAGACTGTGTGGATGCATAGGCTGATCTAGATCTACACTGGTCACAAAACCCATAAGCCCCGTTTCTCCAGTCACAGCCACATTTTCAAATCACACTCGTGTCGATATTGATTGTGGAAAGATACCGGTATGATAATTTCCGAAATTATGTAAGTTTGCGAACATTTCAGAGCACATTTGTGTCGATACTGTTTGCGAAACGATACAATAATTCCAGTAAAAAAAAAGTTTTTACTGAAGCACATTTGTTTTGTGTGACAGTAATTTCGTTACAATAACTTTAGAAGGATGGAAACAGGCATTTCCTTGCTCAGACATTTTAGAAATGCTATGGTATCACGAGAACATTTGTCATGAACATATTTGTATTGATTAACAAAAATGGAAACATGAATGGGATCTTGCAAGCAGGAAAATATGTTTAACCCTTTCAACCCTGGATATCCTACTTTGGCTTTTTCATGCTGATTTTGGACTATTCCATTAATGACAAAATGTGGATTTTTTAGAGGTAAGTAATAGTGACAAATGCTGCAGATCTTGATAATGAGCCATTGCATCTGGATATACAGTGTTTGCACATGTTGGCTTTATGGCCTGTGGGGTTGAACGGGTTAATTGACCGTCCAACCCCCGCTGATCCCACGGTCAATGTCACATACTTAGTCTTTTTACAAAACTTAACATCGGAGAAATCGGTTATAACTTCTATTTCCTTCATCGAAAATTCTTACTAGTTCACGCATGCATTCCTCTAAGGCTCTGCTATCGTGCTGTCACAAATCCACAACTTTCTAACCCTTGCTGATCCCAAGGTTAAGGTCACATACTTAGTCTCATTTAACATCAAAGAAATATTTAACATGTAGCATAAAATATTATCTGATAAATAAATTAATACCATACTAGTGAGCGTGCTTTGATATCAAGTACATGTATATCAGGATCAGCGTGGAATCTGTAGACATTCCTCAGCGAACCTCGGAATTCCTGCGCATTTCCTAGCCTTGCCTGATGAATGTGATATCAAATGACAATAGCCTGGTAGTCACCATACATGTATTGTTCTTTACTTTGTATACAACCAGTTTTAAAAAAAAACGGTACGCATTATATTTTACCCGGGGCTGGCGGGCGGCGGCGCACTACCAAAACTTAGGTAGGTGGGCGGTAGGTGGGCGGACACAGCTTGTCCTTGCAATGACTAGAGTTCTACTTGGTGGACATTTTAATTTGCACAATCTGTATCCTTCTCCACATAATAAAAATGGGCGTGGCCCGTGGGGTCAAATTGGGGTCAAATTTTATTTTTGACCGAATATGGTCATGTCTATATCAAATCGAAGGTATCAAAGAGGCGATCGCTCTGGTACATTTTTGTCGAAATTGGATGGTCTTGTCATCCAAGATGGCCGCCGAAGGTCAAAAGGTCATTCTTTTATTAGAGATTTCAAAATTTTTCTTCTTCACACGAACCGCTTGGCCCATGTTGGCCAAACTTCACAGTTATGGTCCATGGGTGAAGCCTTTTCAGATTTGTTAAAACGGAGGTCGTCGCTAATCCAAGATGTCCGCCGTATAAAAATAGCACAAATTCTTAAAAATCTTCTTATTTAGACGAAACTTGGTAGGAATGATCGATGTAGAATGCTCTTTGAAAGGTGTTAAAATTGTTACCCCAGGGTCAAAAATGGGCGTATCAAATATCATAAAGCCAAGATGTGCACACACTAGATCCAGAAGATGAGTCGGCACGTAGCAAGCCATCTCATCAAGACCTGTAGCATTTGTCAGTATTGTTAAATTCGCATTCATGAAATAGTTCAAACATTAAATGATTCTGAAGTGCTGTCAACACATGTTTTGAACTACACACAACAATTGTCGTCTGCTGTTGCTTTTATATATTGCCTTATTTCTCAATAAAAACATGTTTTGACAGCACTTCAGAATCATTTCCAATGGAAATGATTCTGAAGTGCTGTCAAAGCATGTTGTAAATTATTCTAATGTGCTGTCAAAGCATGTTTTGATAATAAAAATGGAAAATAAACAGCAGACGACAAAAAATTAAGATAGCGGTGTAAGGGTTAACATGGAAAAGCCAATGTTGGATATTTAGGGGTGAAAATCAGAAAAGGAGTAATTGTATGCAAATTCTTAGACTTTACAGCTCGGTGTAAGGGTTAACATGGAAAAGCCAATGTTGGATATTTAGGGGTGAAAATCAGAAAAGGAGTAATTGTATGCAAATTCTTAGACTTATGAGTTTGCATCACTGTTTGCAACAGGATAACACTCTTTGGTCCTGAATGCATTTGATAAATATTGTTTCCAAGTCCTTTTTCTTCATTTTGGTCAAATTAAACACAATCTCCCTAATGTCCTATTATGTGATGTTTCAGGGCCGTGGCATTTCGCGTGAAACCCAGCTCTCCAGTCGGAAATACGACTACATAGACAAAAACAGAGTGGAAACATTCGGCACGCCTTAACCAAAGCCTGCTGGCTACGAACAACTAGTGTACTAGCTATTGGCTTTAAACTTGATGTGTATCTTTCTCATCATTCATATTTTCATTCTCCTTATTAAGAAAGTTAAATTCAGTCTCATTTCACCACACTGGTGATGGCCCAAAAATTCAGCGACTAGTTGTATACTGTAGGTGTATACACGGGGTGGCGTTCGGGAGCCAGCACGCGATTACGAAGCGAGTCCACGACAAAACAAAGGGGGAACTCCACGTGGATACGCACCAGATTCACGACGCGATGACCGACGAGGAAGTCGGGAAGAACTGAATTACGACAAAGGTTCTGGGAAGTCGTCAGACAATCACAGCCGTTCCAGTCGATATGATGATGACATAGAAGTATTGATATGTTCCAGTCGGTTCATGGTATATGTGGTCCACCGCAACAAGAACTGACGATTAATGAGACAATAACATGTCCACAGGTGGAAGACTTGGTCTTTTTAATGGGCATTTATTTTTCTGTCGCAGGTCCGAGTCTTCCACCTGTGGACATTTGTAGCTCATGATAAGCTGGCACATTCGTACACGTTAATCTGCACAGGCTGATCAGGATCTGCACTTCGCCATCTCAATCAACGAAACACTAGTCATGCTTCTAACAATCTATACAGATTGCTCAATACAGATTACTATCAAGCTACAGGAGTGTGCTATTTGATCAGGAGATACATTGGTCACAAATCCCATAATGTGTTTATTAGATGCATCAGGGATGTTGGAACAGCTCAATAGTGAACAGTGTAGCCATTGATCAGACTGTGCGGATGCGCAGACTGGCCTGCGGCTGCACTGGTCACAAACTTGTATATGTATGTTATGGTGGGCACATATACCAACCTATTTACCCTAAAATTGTCTTACATGTATCTTCATTTATCTTTATTTATGGGACCAATTATTTGAACATGCTCAGTGAGATAATTGTAAACCCAATACAGTACAGAAGACTAAATTAATTATAATGACATTCCGAGACATAATCATGATACGTTCATGGAGAAATTAAATAAAATATACTGAATTTTTGATTGCTAGTTTTGCAACTTTCAAAGCTGTGTATAAATCATTATGGTTGAATCGCAAAATAGATCGAATATATATTTTCAACATGACATACCGTAATAACCCTAAATATTTGGACACCATTTATTTGGGGAAACATATACAAATATATGGTTTCCCCACAACAGTGAGCGTGCCACTATTTAGGGTTAGTGTGTCAATACTGGTTTAATCACACAATAACAATATATTTGGATACAATTTGTTTTGGGATAATCTATTTAATAGGGTGTGTGTCCGAATATTTAGATTAATACGGTAGTATTCTATGTTACTCATTTTTACCCCAGTTATATCTTTTTCATTGTCTATTGCTTTTGATAATAATTCTATTGCAATTATGAATAGGTATGGTGATAATGGACAGCCTTGACGGACAGCTCGGTTTATTGAGAAAAAATCTGATAAGTAACCGTTATTAGTAACGCAACCTTTTGCATCTGAATAAAAAAGTGTAATCCATTTAATAATATCGTTGCCGAAATTAAGATATTGCATGACCTTTAGAAGGTATTCGTGTTCAACTGTATCAAAGCTTTTTCAAAATCTGCAAAGAATAATAAACCCGGAGAATTACTTTCATTCAAAAAGTCTACCGATTCGCATAATGTTCTGATGTTTTCTCCAATGTATCTCCCTTAATGAATCCAGTTTGTGAATGATGTATTATTGATGGTAATACTTTTTTCAGCCGGTTTACAATAGCTTCTGTAGCAATTTTATAATCGACATTAAGAAGGGCTATCGGTCTCCAGTTTGTAAGAATGGATAACTCACTGTCTTTTCTTGGTATTAATGTTATTACTCCCTGTTTTTGTAATTCGCTCAAGTTTCCGTTCTCTAATGAATAATTCATGGAGTTTATAAAATACTCTTCGATATCATTCCAGAATAGTTTGTAAAATTCAACCGTAATACCATCTGAACCTGGACTTTTGTTATTTTTCATTTCCTTTATGCAATTCTTACATTCATATTCAGATAACTTGCCTTCACAATTTTGATTCTCTTCTTCCGATAGTATATGTTCATTATTATTCGGGAAAAAATCGTGGTTAGTTGCTTGCATGTCTTTTTTTGTATATAACTTTTTATAATATTCTTGCTGCTCATGTAGTATTTCGTTGTCATGTGTAATAATATTGTTATTTATATTCAGTCTAGTTATAGTTTTAATTTCTGCCCGTTTCTTTTCGAGATTAGAAAAGTATTTTGTATTCGTTTCTCCACCCTCTATCCATTCGGCTTTGGTTCTTAATATTATTCCTCTAACCCTTTCTTCGTGTAAAGTATGTAGTTGGTCTTTCTTATTATTTAGTTATGTTAAAAGGTCTTCCTCTGTAGTATTAGAGTATTCTGATTCTAATTTACTTTATTTCATCCGTTAATTGTTTTTCTATATTTACTGTTTTTTTTCTTTTCTATTGAAACAAATCTTTTAGTTTCGTTTCTAATCGTTCCTTTTATTATCTCCCATAATGTATTAGGATTTGCACCTTCATTCGTTTCAGCAACTAAAGAAATAGTTTGTCAAATATTTTGTTGATATTCGGCATTTAACAGTAAGCTATTATTTAATTTAAAGTAACCTGGACCTCGTTTATTAGATTGTGTATGAATGGAGAAAAATACCATTGAATGATCCGACTTATATCCTGTAGTAATCTTACTATTTGCTACACGATTTATTATGTTTTCAGAAATTAAATAAAATAATCTACTCTACAAAATATTGGCGGCTTAGTATTTGAATGCCATGTATATTTTCTTGAATTAGGGTAAAGAATTCTCCAAATATCGAGTAGATTGTATTTATTCATGATAGATAATAATTTGTCTCGGGTCTTTTTATTAGTATCTTTTCTTCCATTTTTCTTGTCAAGATCCGGGTCTAAAATTGTGTTGAAATCTCCACCTACTATTAATGTATCAGTTTCGAAAGATTCTATATAAGTATCCATATTTTGGTAAAAGTTAAAGCTGTTTTCATTGGGACCATATAAATTAATTAGTGTATAATCATTTTCTGATATACTTATTTTTAGAACTTGCATTCTACCGGTTACTGCTTCGATATGTTGTAGTATTTTATACTCAACTATCGGTGATATTAGAATACCAACCCCTTCTTTATTACTAAAATTTCCACTGAAATAAGCATCGCCGTCCCATTCATTTTTCCCATTGTGTTTTATCATTTGCGGTAAAATGTGCTTCTTGAATAAAACAAATAGCAAAATACTTTTCTTTAATCCATTGCATCAGTTGTAAGCGTTTGCTTTTTGACCACATACCCTTTATATTAAAAGTTCTTATTTTAATATCCATGTCGTTATGCTGTAAAATTGCTTATATATGGAACCAAGCGTAGCGTACAATTGACCTTCAAGTTAGATACAACATTCTAAACTTGAACAGAAGGAAAGTAGACATGTTTCTAGGATTGTATTTAGTAATGAAATGCCACTAGGGTCACACAAACAATTAGAAAGGCGATCATATTCGTTCACAATAATGCCCCCATCGGTGGTCCATGATTTACAATTAATAAACATATTAAAGATTCTGCATATCAAATATGTACTTGAAATAATTAATGGCCCCAATTAAGTGAACAACATTCTTAGTGTAGATCTTAACATTATGTAAAACCTTTAAAAATACAGTTTCTTTAAATCGAAGACCGTGGAGTACAAATTGTATATTTAAATTGTGGGAACACCGATGGATACAAAATCAATTACAATGTACTGTTCAATAGTTTCGCATTGAAACAAACTCATATGTAATTTTACATTGCATCGATTATTTGATAATTAATATTAAAGACACAACTATATTTGGCCCCTTGATTACAAAAGTTATCTGATCATGCAACCACCATCTGGACGTGAAAACCAGCCGGCCGACAAGCATAATCTGAGCACAGCTCAGACTCAACCAGTCAACCCTAGATAGACTAGATATAATTTGTCAATTTATCATAAATTAGATAATTAATAATTGCCAAATAGATGTATGTGAACTTCGACAATTATATTTAAAGCTACATGTATAGTTTGTCCCAGGTTAACACGACTATTTTCTTGCACATCTATCAGAAAAAAAAACAACTAAACTGTATATTTCTTAGATAAAAGAAGAACCCAATTCATTCCCATAATGGTGTGTCACAAGGCAAAATCGACCCAGAGTGTCTCCATCTCCATATAGAGGGGAGAGAGAGAGATCTGGGGGGGAATACAATGATCAATTTATACATGTATATACTCCTAAGTGGTAAAGCGAAAAGCGAAAGTATGTGAGGATAATATTATACATATTATGACATGCATTATATTGTTAAATTTCTACTTTCACATGTGGTAACTATAGGAAATATCTTCGAATTCATATCATTACATAAATTGGGCACCAATACAAATAATAATACAATATTGAAATAAATGTGCAAAAAATAAGCCAGACTTGAATAAAAAAAAGTACCTAAAACCTTTAAGACGGTTGAAAAAAAGAAAAAAACAGGAACTACATGTATAATAAAAGAACTAGAATAAGCACACAAAAAATATTTTGTTTTTAATTAGGATCAAAAACAGAAGTTGTTTGATGTTGCCGTGCGAATAAAAATGTTTTCGTGGTTCAATAACATGGCTTGCATTGCAGTCGTTCACTGAGCACATGAGCAACTCGGCAGAGCCTCGTTGGTCATGAGCTCAGTATACTCGTCCAATAAACATCAGATTAAACAGTCACCAATTTAAGATCCCTTATTTTATCTGTTTGTATTGCTAAAATACTATTTATGAGAATAAAGATGTCGAATCACATCTTTAATGCATATATTCGTTAGCATGATATTGTATGTACTATGTATATGGCATGTGCGAGCTCATTTATTCTACATTTGAAGTTTTCTGTAAAATCTTTGTATAATTCACATGTTCCATTTCTTTGTGAACATTCAGTCAACATTTTTACATTTACATACCTTAAATTGACATTGTTTGATACACATGTATATAATGTAATAAGTATGCGAGATATGTCATTAATAACCATAAGCAAAAAAAACATGTACTGCGGACACGTGTTTGACGCGAATGGTAAAGAGTGCATAATTGGTCTAAGGGAGGTAACCGATAAGAGTTTCATCGATCATGCGGGATAATTTAGCTGGATGTCCGTTCGTGACTTCAATTTGCAACTTTAAAAAAGGGTATACTCCCCGTCCTGCATGCACACACCAGCACTGAATACGATCAGTATCTACATCGCACTCTATATGTTTTACATGTACATACAGATATAATATATAGAGAGCAGTACAGTCCAATTCATCGCATGCATACACATGCTGATCAGGGCATATACTGTTTGGAAGCCCTACAGAAATAAGGTTCACTTTACTGGCAGCGGGGTAAAAACTCAATACCGTCTATGTTTTGAAGCAGTTAGCGGATAGAGCTATATTTGATTATTTCGTTCGTTGTATTTGGGCGGCCCACTGAGAAAATGGACCTTACGCCACTTGCATAATTTTGGTCATCTTGGACACTCACTCAGTAGGGTTAGAATTCGAAAGTTTTTACTGATGGTAATTGGCCAATAACAGTGAATGACCGGCTAGCAGTGCATAACCTGAACAGATTGCGCGGATGCGCATGCTGATCTGGTGATACACTGGGCGCACATGTCATATGGTTCCTTTCTACAGCCGTGGGGAAATGTACTAACAGCCTATTTGTATACATGTACAGTGCGCCACTGCAAGCGAAAAGGAAAAACTGCATCTGCGAGCAGACCTGGTCATCGTTTGGCAGGCGCCTCAATTTTGGCTAATAATACTTGTATAGTAGCCTATTTCACCAACAATGCAAAGTATACTTTTCTAGCAAAGTATACTTTGAGGGAGAAATTTTAAATTTAAGGATATATGTATTATGCTGAATTTATTACATTATCACAGCATTTTGGCTGTGATATTGTCATAAATTCAGTATAATAATTCTGCATACTTTTAATCATCAACTATATGCAGTCGTTAGTTCTGTATGAAATAATGCATTTCCGCAAACAAATAAATGATTACTCCCTCAAAGTATACTTTGCTAGAAAAGTATACTTTGCAATGTTGGTGAAATCGGCTACAGGTTAACCCATTTCATTCATTTTGTTTGTGGAAAATCCTAAAATTTTCTTTATGTGTGCTTAGAAGTATATGTTGTGACCACTCATTTGAACCGTCTCAACGAGAAGTAACAGAATTGAGAAGTAACATTGAGAAGTAACAAAATTAAAAATTAAATATTCGAAAGATTTCCTACCCGTACATGTGTATTCCATATGTGATGGGTTGATCAATATTTAAATGACGCTGTTACATAAAACATTAAGTGATCAGTATAGCTTCAATATATGATGCTGTGATTATGCAATAAATGTAATGTGTTAGACTGTGTGTTAGACTGTGTGTTAGACTGACATGAAAGTTGAAATCATCATCCATATTTGCATTCCATCGCCCAGTGACATTGCCCCCGTACTCAATATGTTAAGACGAAATTACTCGGCTACTCGTTATTACATCCCAGTGCAGTATATTATCCTGACATTACTCTATCTTTATTGTATGTACAGTATGTAACCTCGTGTAAATTATTAACATTTTTAGCAACTGGCATGCTCTGAGTTTACATAAAAGTAGCCTGGTAGATACGTCTGACATGCAGGAATTAAGTATATGGTTTTGAAATCTTTACCATACTATCTTAATTATGCATCTTACCCATATAAGGTCCATTTTCCCATTTATTGAATTGGTCTTGCACTTGTTTTTAATAATTTTAAAATAAATTTAAAAAATCCTTCACCCCTGAGTATCTTGAACAGATGCTTCTGTGCTAATTTTCGACTATTCTATTAAGTGATAACGGAGATTTTCTTTACAAAAATCTGAAACCAATTGATATATACTGTAGATACTGATCTGTTTGCAAATATGTAGATCATGGGATGTACGGGTGAAATGGTTAACACTTTCACTAATATATTTCACCATTTGCTTATAATTTCAGCAGGTCGAGCCTACACGCCCGGCAAGTACAGGCCAAAAAGAAATATTAGTATCCTAGTATCCTTATGATGTGAATTACCGGGGGCCTCAATTTAGACACTCGAGCTTAGAGAACATGAGCTCGCAATATGGATATAGTCCGTACGCGGGGATGCATTCTGGGCCGGGACATTCCGCAAGCCGACCGGCTCATCAGCTGCCCCAATGGGATCAGTACGGTCAGTACGGACGGACGCGGCCACAGCAACGACGTGGGGATTACTGGTGAAGGGTCGGTCGTTTCACCACAGTGATTCTATCCTCGCACGTTTTTAACCAATACAATCATTATTTGTTAACTGATAAACCAGTCCCGAATTGTTTGAGATTAATGTAATGGACCTGAACTGCCAATGTAAGGCAAACATTAGTTCACAACTTTCTGACACCTTATATACTGTCAAAATACTCGAGGAATGAAAGCTTTTTCAATATTTGGCCAATAAAATTTCCAACATGTGTTTCTTTCAGACCGACTATATCATCAATTTTCAACCAGAAACTCCAAATTCGGGTTCTGTCGATTCAGGAGACATGTATCAATATGTTGATGCCAATAGAATATGTGAATTGCATTTATCTGTTCCTAAATTTAAGACATTAAAATACATACAATTACGAGATTTTCTGGCGCGCCATTTGATTGGATAGCCATTTCCCACGTTGTGTCAAAATCCACTACGACATGTCTGTCAGCCAATGAACGTCGCGCTGTAAAGTTTTAAACACAGTGTGTAACCAAATTTCCCCGCTTTTGTTAGGTGTAAATGAGAGACGAATGATAAATAAATAAAACTAGCACATAACATGAAAATCACTATTTTTAGGAATTTGTTGATATTTTAGTATACCTATTCTATTTCCTTACATATTTACGGGCACATGGGCCCACGCGGGGGTATTCCGTAATCCTCGCTTACTAACAAATCTAGTTTAAATCAGGTCCCGCACAAGGTCACGGTCTATGAAGAAAAAATGATAAAAAAAGTATGAAGCTAAGTTTAAACTGACCGGTCATCATGAATGGACAATATATGTGCCTGTTTAGTATGTAAATACTTAGTACATATACTGTACATATTTGTCAGCTTTAGGAACAGGCTGACACTATTAAGAGACTTACCAATTTTCCAGACTTTTCCGCAATAATTATTATACTCTCTGGAAAAGTTGTACCATACCTTATTATCTTTTTACAGTCTGAAATTTGAGACATTTTACAATTATTTTGTGACTATTGTTGTATTATGAATACTCCTTACATATTTACATATTCATGTTTTTGTTGTGCAGTAAACTATGCAAATATTAATTAACCATTTCTACACCACAGGCCTGAATAGTGGTATTGGCAAACAGTGTAGATTCAGATTAGCCGGATCGTGACGTAATTTTCATATTTTTAAGAACATAAACGCCCCCTTTTCATAAATGGACTAGTCTGAAATCATTTTGTGACGATTGGATTGGTTGCAAAAGTAACATATCAAAATCCATTGCAGTTACTTGGGGGTGAAATGGTTAACTTTATAAGCTTCGAATTGGACGATGTAGATCATATGTTTATGTCCCAGAGTACTTTGCTTCAGTGTTATATGTGATATTATACAAATTATATATGTAGAAACATACATATCTCTGTAATTATGTATTATTAAAGGTACATGCCCACTTAGTAGGTTACACTGTAGGAGACAGATAGTTTTGTATAGTCTGTATATATGACATTTTCTTGCAAAATAAACATTCATTCACCATGACCCCACGTATTGATTGGCATTATTATACATTTTATATCAGACGTAAATTTCCACACTGATATCAGGGGCGATAAAAGTGTTTCCTTAAAATGTTAATGGAAATTACTATTTATTCTCTGTATTTATTTTTTGATGTGCAATACTCATTCTTTATAATCTGTCGAAAATATTATTTAATTAGCATGAACAAAACATATAATGCCTCATTTGCATATGAAAATAGCCGATACACCGCGAGTCACTATCAGTACAATAAATATTACTCAATGATTATATCTGTATAGCGGACACTCGTAAATCATTTATTACTGGTGGAATAGTGACACAATTATACACTTATTTAATCCCTATAAAGAACATGTTGTGCATACTGAGTGGGCATGTACCTTTAATCATAGGTGACTGAAAAATTATCGTCTCTAGTATATTAGAAACTAGATCATCAGGTGATTTGTTTGCTGGCACATGTATAATCAATTGAAGGAGTCAATGGAAGAAGGGGGCTAAGTCCATAAAGGAATTAGCCCCCTTCTTCCACTTACCCCTAAAATTTGTGAACAAATGTTTACACAATGTTGCCGTTTATTATATGTTATTTGTATATAAGTAATACATGTTTGAATAATTCCAGCACAAAAATATTTACACAATTCCCTAACGTGATTGGTCCGTAGCAAGTCTATGTCCAACATTTATATCCCAGTAAACTCCTATGCCGAATTACTTTCCGTAACCGTGAGGCGCAGTTAAAATAATTCTTAAGAAAACGGAAAATAAACACATTTTCTTGATGAATTTATTTCAAATGCTGGAATTATAAGGAATGAATGGCCTTTTTGTGGAATTTATCGGGGATATAAACTTGGAAAAGTCTCGGGAATACTGGACGAGGCCTTCCGGCCTTCGTCCAGTATTCCCGCGACTTTTCCAAGTTTATACCCCGATAAATTCCACAAAAAGGCCATTCATTCCTATAATGAATGATAATTTGTATGCTTTATTGCTTACCCTAGTTTCTTGACTAATGAAAGAACAGCATTTCGTCTCAATTAATCGCATATTGCAACGCTTTCGCCAATATCAATTAAATTAATCATTACATATTTAGCGCTATATTTAGAACTGATTTTACTCTTGTTGTCATCCGTTCACGAGACGCAAAGCATATTACCGCCCACACCCGCGCTCACGTCGTGTCGCACCGTCAATCACATACTAGTATAGCGATTCGAAATCACGTTTAGGGACAGAGCTTCGCGACTGTGCTGGGTAAACAATAAGTAAGTTGTAGTTCACATATTGATTTTTTAAATAAAATTTTGTATTAAAAAGTCAATATGTGAACTATAACTATTACGTATATGGGCTGCCAGCTGACAAAATGGGCGTTCCGACGTGTGCGACCAGCATAAGCCCTGGGCCAAGATCAACTTGAGCAACTGCACAATAGCTGCTTAGTCCGATCAAAGCCATTCAGTTAAGGTTGTGTTATTCATGCTGTTGAATAGCAAGGTTTGATCAGTCCCATAACTGCATGAATACATTAAATGATCAGGGTATACACTGGTCACACGTCATAAGGACCTTTTTATCAGTTGTCAACTAGAGAAACTGCCTTTGTTGACATAGTGAGTTTGTGATCAATGCACACACGGATCAGTCTGTGCATCTTACAATGACCCTTACAGTGCGTAATTAAATGTTGTCGTCTTCTGTTTATTTTTTAATTTCCAATTTTTTCAACAAAAACATGCTGTGGCAGCAATTGAGAATCATTTCCATTAGAAACGATTCTCAAGTGCTATCAAACCATGTTTTTCTTGAGAAAAAAAGAGAAAATATGGCACAACAGCATGCTACAATTTTTTGTTCCCGCCTTTTAAGGGTAAATAGTCTGATCATGTTTTACACTGTTGTTCAGTGGCATATATTGAGCATGTTAGATACACAACAGGCCCGAAGTGTACTAATGACATTTGCTATTATTGTAGATACTTGTCCTTGTGTGTCTCAGGAACATACTCTCCGAATGACGAACACGTATGGACACGCCATGTGATTTTGTACCTTTGGACATCTGCGTAATTTCATTAAATATGTTTACAAAATTTACAATATTTTTCATAAATATAGTCAAAAGTTGACAAAATTTTCAGAGTACATGCGGAATAATAAAATTGTGTCAACTGTTGATACGATTTACGGAAAATATTTTAAATTTTGTAAAGGTCTATAGTGAAATTATGCAGGTGTCCGAAGGTATAAAATCACATGGCGTGTCTCATACATTACTGTCCGAAAGCAGATGGATGGGGTAATGTGATCTTTCTTAATATCCATTCTTTGGGTCATAGGTCCGAGCCGTTCACATGTGATATACTCGTAAATGTTTATACAATAATATGAATACAATCTGGACATACGGTATGGCACTGTCTGTCTGTCTGTCTGTCCAAGCACCTTGTGCTATTACATCCATTTTTATGTCGCCACCTTGTCCATCTGTCCATCTATTGGTCTGTCTGAGATGTGTGTTAAAGTTTTTGGCTACCTAGTACATGTATCTCTGTAGCCGATTTCATCAAAATTGCAAAGTATACTTATCTAGCAAAGTATAATTTGACGGAGTAATCATTGATTTTTCCGAAATGCATTATTTCATACAGAACTAACGATTGCATATATTTGATGATTAAAACTATGCAGAATTATTATACTGAATTTATTACATTTAGCTGTGATAATGTAATAAATTCAGTACAATAAAAATTAATAAATTTATCCTAAAATTGAAAATTTCTCCCTCAAAGTATACTTTGCTAGGAAAGTATACTTTGCAATGTTGGTGAAATAGGCTACTGATACTATATGTCGGATTGGCTTGAATCGCATATACAGTCGAACCTCCACGAACGGCTACCTCTCTACAACAGCCACCTCTCTACAACGGCCAAAATTTCAAAAACGCAATGTGATGAATTGCGACCACAGTTAGTGTACGTAATTTGATAAACTTTGTGGGGGATTTTGTTAATTCTTCATCAGAACTGGCAAGTTGGAAGTGCTTTAGAATCGTCTGATTGAGACGATTCTAAAGCACTTCCAACTTGCCAGTTTTGGCGAAGAAATGAAAAAATATGCACCTTAAATGTAGCTCTGATTTCTATATGATATACCTCTCTTCAACAGCCACCTCTCTTCAACAGCCAGTGTTCAGTCTCCCCATGGCTGACCGTTGTAGAGAGGTTCGACTGTACTTATTTGGCATCATCCATATTTTCAGTTTTGAGCTTTCTCAAATTCTACAATGTAAATATTTAGTTATCTTGTATGTACCCGGTAAGTGTAAAAATTGTCCCAAATACCTTCCATATCTAGGTAGAGAGATTGGGACTGCTGTTAATTTCTTGTTTTATGTTTTAATCTATGAATATTATTAATAATAAATAATAATACTAATAGTCGTCATGGGTAATTTTGGCAGAAATGGTGAAGGGTAAATCAGAGCGCAATCACATATTTGTTTCTTCAGTTTCTACTTCGAAGTGTTCGCTACTAATATATAATGATCATACTCTATAATTATATTTTGCGAAAAAAATTGTATTTACAATAATTGTCTTGTGTGAGAGTAACTTGTATATTGTATAGCATTTATATAAACAGATTATTTTTTCGTTCACATACAATACATGTATTTTAATCTAGCTACAGCTATTCATAGAAGAAATTGCGATATTGTAAATTATTTCAAATGTGGAAATCGTGAACAGTCGAAATACAAATGAGACACAGGTGGGTGGCAGGTGGGAGCACGCAATAGGTAATTTAACGATCGGGGTTCATCCTTACCGGAATCCCAACTGGAGACCTGGTTTGGCCCTCACATACGTCTTTTTTTAGCTCACCTGAGCGAAGCTCATGCGAGCTATTGTTACCGCAATGTGTCCGTCGTCCTTCGTCGTCCGTCGTCCGTGAACATTTTCAAACGTCTTCTCCTCGGTAACCATTGGGCCTATAGTCACCAAACTTCATGGTCATGGTCCTTAGGTAGGGGGATTACAAAATTGTTAAAATGACGTCATTACGTAACCCAAGATGGCTGCGTCTAAAAATAGCACAAATTCTTCAAAAATCTTCTTGTCAAGAACCACCAACTGGATTTCGACAAAACTTGGTAGGAATGATCGATGTACAATGCTCTTTCAAACTTGTTGAAATGGTGATCCCAGGGTCAAAAATGGATTTTTGTCGAAATCGGATGGTTATGTCATCCAAGACGGCCGCCGAAAGGTCAACAGGTCGTTCTTTTATTACAGATTTCAAAATTCTTCTTCACATGAACCGCTTGGCCCATGGTAGCCAAACTTAAAAGTTATGGTCCATGGGTGAAGCCTTTTCAGATTTGTTAAAATGGAGGTCATCGCTAATTCAAGATGGCCGCTGTCTAACAATAGCATAAATTCTTAAAAACTCTTCTTCTCATGAACGGCCAGCCGGATTTCGACGAAACTTGGTAGGAATGATCGATGTACAGTGCTCTATCAAAGTTGTTAAAATGGTGACCCCGGGGTCAAAAATGGGCGTGGCCCGTGAGGTCAAATTGTGGTCAAATATTATTTCTGACCGAATATGGTCATGTCTATATCAAATCGAAGGTATCAAAGAGGCGATCGCTCTGGTACATTTTTTGTCGAAATTGGATGGTCATGTCATCCAAGATAGCCGCCGAAAAGTCAAAAGGTTGTTCTTTTATTAGAGATTTCAAAATTCTTCTTCACACCAACCGCTTGGCCCATGGTGGCCAAACTTCACAGTTATGGTCCATGGGTGAAGCCTTTTCAGATTTGTTAAAACGGAGGTCATCGCCGTCTAAAAATAGCACAAATTCTTAAAAAATCTTCTTCTCATGAACCGCTAGCCGGATTTCGACGAAACTTGGTAGGAATGATCGATGTACAATGCTCTTTCAATGTTATTAAAATGGTGACCCGGGGTCAAAAATGGGCGTGGCCTGTGAGGTCAAATTTTATTTTTTACCAAATATGCTCATCTCATATATCAAATTGAAGGTATCGATGAGGCGATTGCTCTGGTGCAATATTTGTCGGAATCGGATGATTATGTCATCCATGATGGCTTCCAAAAGGTCCATTATTCGATATTTTGAGCGTCTTTTTCTCAGGAACCACATGGCCGATGCTGGCCAAACTTCATAGTAATTTAAGATCCTTGGGTGAAGTATTTTCAGATTTGGTAAAATGAGAGTCATCGCTTAATCCAAGATGACCGCCATCTAAAAATAGCACTTTTTTTTTTAAAACAGATATGAACTCAATGTCACATTCTCCTCTGGTGTTCATGGTCAAAATTTACAATATTTTTCATAAATAATGTCAAGAGTTGAAAATAATATCATTCCGCATGTACTCTGAAAATATTGTCAACTTCTGACTTTATTTATGAAAAATATTGTAAATTTTGTAAACATATTTAATGAAATTACACAGATGTCCGAAGCTACAATATCACATGGCGTGTCACAAAAAAGTTTAAGTTATTGTTCTCATATTGGATTTCAAATGAACTAAATACAAGGGAGCCTTATCTACCGCATTATATAGTTCCTCAAAAATCCAATATGTGAATAATAACCTATTTATAGTTTCGCCCAGTTTACAATGCAATCTCCCATCCGAGTATTGATTTTCAATTTCCTGCCGAACAGGTAGTCATTATATCTGGTAATATATAACTTATTGGGGTTAAATCTTGCAATATGCCCGTTACTGGGCAGCGATTGGCTTAGAAAATAGGGAGAACTAAATGTACAGGGTGGCTTAAAAAAACTTGGATACTTTTTGTAACTAAAATATCTTTGGACATACTATTTGAATCTTAATAAATGTTGGCATACATATTGTGTAATGTATGTGCTATTTGAAGGATACATATTGCTTACTGCTCGTCAATGCGTTTTGACGTCATTATGATTATGACGTCACTAGGTCATACTCCGGAATTATTTTCATTGGAATAGTGAAATAAATGATATACTAAACATATTAAATGCATACATACGTATTACTTACATGCACAATGCCATTATTACAATGTCACTAGCAAGTATCCTATATGCGCAAGACTGGGAAATTAATAGCTCAGAGTGACACGGATGTCAACAATTCGTAATTTTAGCCAAATCGAGGCAACCTTCGATATATAATGCCTAATATAAGCGGTGAATGTATGTCTTTACTTGCATTGTGTTACTAAATGATGGATTTAATGTAATAAATGCAATTTTGCAGCAGGAAACTGTTTCTTTCGATTTCGACCCAGTGACATCAAACTCGTCATGGCAATGGTATGCGTGTGGTTTTGATAAAGTTAATATAAACTTCATATGCTAAATGTAATAATCAGTATGTGTATTAAAATTCGTGAAGATTGAAAGATTATATATGGAGATATAAGAGTTAGGAAAAGTGTCTAAGTTTTTTTGGGCCACCCTGTATAATTGTGTATTGCCACCTCAAACGTTGACACATAGCTTTCCATATATCAGTATCGTTTTGTTAACCCTTACAATGCTGAATTAAATTTGTTCATCTGCTGTTTATATTTCATTTTCCATTTTTCTCATGGACCTAGCACCATGTAAAGGTGGGTGGTTGGTCGGGAGCACGCGAAGGGTAATTTAACGATCGGGGTTCCTCCTTTACTTACATGGTTTGGCCCTCATGTACATTTTTGGCCTTCTGATACTTGAGAGCTAACTGGACCTGGCACCAGGTCAGGATATTCTAATTTAAGGGCTGAACATATATTTTTCTGTAAATATTGAGTTGATTTTGGGATTTTCCCTCATTATGAATAGGTTAAATACGGGATAGTTCAACGAGTTGGTCCGGCCTTAAATGACCTTAGCCGTTGATATGCCGCTAAACATCAATACTCAATCAATCAATCATACTGGTAAAGGTGTATTCCGCATGTAATTAACTGAGGCCGTTAATTTTGTCATGAAGAGTATTAAAGTCAGGATATGGGATCATGTGATTTTGATTTATAACAATTAAAGATGAACATTAATATGTGTCAACAGACAAACAGCCTTAGCCCTTTCAACAGAGTGGAATTGGCAAACGGTGTAGATCCAGATGAGCCGGCTCGTGACGAGCCATCTCATCAGGATCTGCAATTTTTGCAAGTAATTTTCATATTTTTGAGTGCAAAGACACCCACTTTTCATAAATGGACTAGGTAGTATGAAAATAATTTTGTGACGATCAGATTGGTCCAGAAATTAACATATCAAAATCCGTTCCAGTTACTTAGTGGTGAAGGGGTTAATAATTATTATTCAATTAAAGCCAAAAACCACAAAAATCGATGACACAGAAAATATGTTATCTCTAACAGAGTATTTGAGTCCCTTAGGTGAGTCAAACCGTGTATAGATATGTTAATTATCCGGTTTCATTACAATATGTGGCCGTGACTGGAGAAATGGGGATTATGGGATTTGTGATCACTGACAGTGTAGCTCCTGATAAAATAGCACATTGTTGTAGACTGATAACAATCTATATTGCTTGTTAGAAGCATGGCGGGTGTTTCATTGGTGGAATGGCGAACAAGGCAAATCCTGATCAGACTGATCTATACTGGTCGCAAAGCCCATACGCCATATTTATCCAGTCACAGCCACATATCTGTTAATTATCTGGTTCACCGCAATATTATGTCACATGTATCTGATACGACATGATCCCACACCCTGAAACCACCTGACATTGTGCATACACTCCAGTATATTAATGATTGTACATGTAGTCCGGCTGTCAAAGGTTGATTTTGGGCTGAACCTTGTTTTGAAATACCATACTATCGGACCAGAGTTTAAACTGTGGTCCCGTCCCTATATGACCTTAGCTGTTACTGGGATATTAAACCCCATTCATTTCATTTTAAAATACCATAGTTTTTTATTCCTGTTTTTTTTTGTCGCGCCTGCTTTCCGAAGCTAGACATGACGTCCGGGTGTGCGTGCATGCGTATCTGCATAATGTGTCCATCCGGAGTATGTGTTAACATTTGTACATACCTTATACCACAACCTTTACTCAGATTTTATGTCAAACTTCAAATAATGGGTGGATGGTCGGGCGAACGAGAAGGCGTAAATTATAGGAATCACGATTTGCCTGGTTTGGCCATCGGGTACGTTTTTATCATTGGCTCTTTTGTTACCTGGGAGTTGAATTTCGTTATTGCCCATTATAAAAGTAGTAACATTATTACTGATCCTACTGCTTTTGGGAGGGAGCCAAGTGATTCTAGTGTGGCGAGGACCTGGCATAATTATTCTGATTTCATGGCTGAATATATTTTTTTTTATTGTAAATATTCGGTTCAGATTTTGGGATTCCCCCACCCCATCTGTATATGCACTTGAACATGTACATGTACTTGTACAGGTAATATATGGGATTTAGTACTAAATACATTGAACCGGCCTTAAATGACTTTATCTGTTGATAAACCGTTAAACCCCAATAAACAAACAAACAAACAAACAAACTTCAAATAAATACCATATCTAGTCCTGCTAGTTTTGGAATCTGACTGATGAAAAGCTGGCATCGTTGAGGATTCAGTGGGATTTCTGATATGGATGGTGTGGTAAAGCAAGATCACCAATAAATGATCACTATGATGCTTGTGACAAGCATTACAGATGATTATCAGGCTAAACGAGTTTGCTATCCGATCAGGAGCTACACTGTTCACAATCCCATAAGCCTCATTTGTCCAGTCACAGCCACATATATAGAGAATAGTAGGTTAGTCCCGTGAATGGGAAAACATATCTGGCAAGGCTCATGAAACGGGATGGGCGAGGCTCTGCCGAGCACATCCCGTTTCCGTACCGCGCCGCGCCAGATATTTTTTTCCATTCACGGCACTAACCTACTATTCTATTTATCCCATTCACGGCACTAACCTACTATTCTATTTATCCCGTCAACACCTACAAATGAAAGTAAAATGCAAAAATATTATTGACTGGATATCAAAAATGTTTCACAGCACCGTGTTTCACGGCACATACGCACTGTGTTGACGGGATAAAACAGGATTTAACATATTGGTCACAATTTGACAAATCGGAGATTATTGCTTAACCCTTTCAACACCAGAGACATTGTACTGCACTTTTTGCAAGTAATTTTCACTAGTAACTAGTAACTAGTCTGAAAATCATTTTGTGACGATTGGATTGGTTGCTAAATTAACATATCAAACCCATTCCAGTTACTTAGGGGTGAAAGGGCTAACAGACGGTGTAAACCACAATCAACATGCATGTCTTCATCATCTCGGCAAGGTTGGCACTGTTACTGTCTGTTTCACGAAACCTGCCCAAATGTTACTGCTATATCCACAACTGAATGCAAAAACAATATATTGTTATAATTAATATTACATTTTTTATTTCTGAAATTTCGTGAAATATTGACTTCATTATGAAACATTGGTTTTACCATGGGGGAAAAGAAAGTGGAAGAATTGGGGGAGGAGTCAAAAACGAAACAGTTTAGAAATTGACCTGTACTGTTTTCTTGGTGTCCGGTTTAGATAGGTCCCACTGTACCATGCTTCACAATCATGCCCCATCCTTGCCCACTCCATTCTCTCATATTCTCATTCTATGGTTATATCCAACAAGAACTTTGTGAACAATGGAAAATCTCTAACCCGGACACCCTGGGAGTCACATTTCAGTGTGGTTACGGTTCATGAATAGTGTAACCTATATTGTTTAATTTTGATAGGTTTCACTGTATGTCATATTTGATATAAAGGGCACTAAAATACGACTCACCATTATTGTACTTGTGAATTAGAGTGCAGTCACCAGTTATAAAACAGACCTCGCAGTGTGTCCGCTTTAGAGGGTTTTTTCTTTTTATACTTTCACCGAGACATCAGTTTGAAATATTCAAATTTGTGACAGTGGGTGAAATGGCGGTTGTAAACCATACACATTCATTGATCATGTTGAATATGATCTGTGTTTTTATACACACTAATGTAACATGCAATTGAATATAAAGGTGAGAAATAAGATTCCTTATTAATGCCTGATGTTCATGTTATTATTAATGTGGTCATATGTTTCCAGCATTTATACATGTATTTTGGCAAAGGTAGTTTATGTACATGATAATGACAATGCACGTATTATAATGTATCAATATGCAATATATATTACATTTTATACAACTGAGTATATTTTATAGAAATTCAAATATAATAGTTTTAAACAAAGATTGTGTCTAATTTGATAGTAATAGGACAGAATATTCTGCATCAAATGAAGAGATCGGTGGAAAAAAGGGGCTGACTACACCACATGTGGAAGACTCGGACCTAGGACCAATACTTGGCTCATTTGGAAAACGTTACCCCACCCATCCATTTCCATACACTATACCTTACAGCCTTTTCGAAAAGGCTGTAAGGTACAGTGTATGGAAATTGGTGGGTGTGGTAACGTTTTCCAAATGAGCCAAGTATTGGGTCCTAGGTCCGAGTCTTCCACCTGTGAACTCCACGAGGAAGTAAGCCCCCTTATTCCACTTACTCCTTCAAATGATAACTTTCCGCTCTGCTGATTTTAGTTCACATGATCAAGCTCAAGTTGTTACGGGTACCTCTTTTTGGCCTTATGAGACCATCATTTATAGCGATTTTGACGAGATGAAGCTAATTTACCCTGGAAAATTGAATAGCAACACCTGCCAATGTGTCCGTCCTCGGGGATTTAGCCATTTACGAGTTGTTTCGAAAAGCATTTTGCTGGATCCAAAAACCACTGATCCAAAAACAGCCCCGAAATCGGTCGGAAATGCAGCTTATATATAGCCACCAAAAGATACACATGAACACTCACATGACCTGGTATAGTAGCGCTGACATGCAATAATACTGCACATTCACAAATCACTCAGGAAGACCCAAATGTTAAACCCTAGTGCATTCCATCTTTCCTTATTACCATCAAAATGTAGGTATTCTCGAATATTTTTTTTTTTTATCCCGGCTATTGGATTGGCGTTTGGATTGACATGTTCAACTTTTTCCTTGACGTTTTCGCGTTTAAATCTATTTCTCAGTTACTATGCCACATAGAACCACAATACTTTAATACTTATATGTTATCCAATTGTCTATCCCTTCGTGGCTTTGCCTGTCCCCTGCTATTACCTGGTCCAATGTAACCCATCAAAAGAAGGTTCCCGTGACGTACTATATACCCACCATGGGAGAACACGCTATGAAAACGGTGTGGACGGAGAGAGGCCGTCAACGGTATTGCAAAGGCCATCCGATATATCACAAGGCCATGTGACTGATATGTGACTGCGACTGGAGAGATGGGTCTTATGGGATTTGTTAACAGTGTAGCACCTGATCTAATAGCACACTGGTGTAGCCTGATAACGATCTGTATTGCTGGTTAGAAGGATGCCGGTGGTTAGCCGGGTTTTTTTTTTTTTTTTTTAAATCCCGGCTATTGGATTGAATAAAGCCGAGCGGGCCGGTGGTGTCCACAATGTTAACTTTTGCGTAATCGATTTAGCCATTTTAAATATTAAATGTTCGTGTTTTGTCAATTTCTCTGTTACTGTACCACCTAGGACCACCGTACTTGCACAACCTCATAACCAACGGGTGTCCACCACATACCACTATCCAACATGTGAACAGTTTTTTTACCTTGACCTATTTGTTTCGCGTAATCGACTTAGCCATTTTCAACGTTAAGTTTTGGCGTTTAAATCTGTTTCTCACTTACTACAGTGTATAACAACCATAACCAACATACTTGCATAATTATATGTTATCCAATTGTCTATACAATTGCCTCGTCTCTTGTGTTGGAATGACGAACACTGCAGATCCTGATCAGAGTGCGGATGCACAGGCTGATCTGGTTTTCTACAATAGTCGCAAATGCCATAAATTACATTTCTCCAGTCACAGCCACATATCAGGTATACTGGGCGAGACGCCCATATCACGTAACATGTTTACTGATTTATTTTAAACATAAATGCTTCCTACATGTGATTGGATATATGCATATATATTTAAACATTGCCTAGTTACTGTATCCCCATACATGCAGTGTCAACTCGGTCATCTGTGTGTGTTCTAGCCATCAGCCAGTTTCACCTCTTATGGCATTTGACAAAGAACGGAAAATGCAAAGTAAAACATACTAATGTAGCTAACAATATATGTAGAAAAGCCAGGACAACGATGCTTATTTTGCGACGCATTACACAAGCTGGCACCTTCCAAAATTGGCGATATTACCAAATATCAAGGATTGTATAATTATACTTTAATGGTACATGCCCACTCAGTAAGCACAAACTGTTCTTTATAGGAATTAAATAAGTGTATGCATTTTACACTATTACATCAGTTATAAACATTATGAGGGCCAGCTAGAAAACAAAATATACAGATATAATCATTTAGTAATATTTATGTTACTAATAGTGACTCGCGGTGGTATCAGGCTATTTTCATATGCAAATGAGGCATGCTCTTTTTTAATTATTTACACGTACTAATTAACTGCGTCACCTGAAAGAATAATATTATAGATAGATTAAAAATAAATACAGAGAATAAATAGTAATGTCCGTTAACATTTTAAGGAAACACGGTTATCGCCCCTGATATCAGTGTGCAAATTTGCATCTGATATACTAATATGTAGCCTCGATCAATTAGTTTCGGAACACCTAACGACATGTGCTTCCTTCATTCAGTGGACAGCAAATTTCAAACAAAATAAATCAATAAAGATAAAAACTTACCATAGGAATTACAAATTTCCGATTATTTACATTTTATCCAGACGCTCAAGTTATGGACGTCAGTAACTCGTTACGTTACCCGGTCTAATGGTTTTGGAACGATTTGGCTACTCCATAATTACTCCCGCGTACCAGACCCGATATCGTCGAAATCATGCATACTCGTACTGCAGATGTTATTCAACATATCAAATCGCCTTAAACATGTAAATGGGTGTATTTAAATATAACAGTGTATTCTTAAATATGTTTCTATAATTATTTTCATCCATTCCTTTGCATATTACATTCGTGTCTGCCCTGGTCATGCTGGTATGTGAATACGGCCGATACACGTTCCTCTTTTTAGTTAGTGCTGACTACAAGTGTTTGTCACATTGTTTCTTACATAAACAGTTGTATATTGCATATATTATTCAGACAAATTTACTTTAAAACACCATTATGCCATAAACTTCGTATGATCAAATTTTACACATCCCAGTTGATTTGTTTTTAAAAACTAACTAACTTGAGTAGCATACAAACCGATCGAATTTAACCCTATCTCGAAACTAGGTCATGTAATGTTTGCTGCAGCAGCCGCAATATACCGCTGTGAAAGCTGTCAACAGTTTTAATGCGATACAATGTAGTTTATCTGACCTTATAAGGGTGATGGTAATACGTTTTTTGGACATATTTAACCACCATGAAAATATATAAGGTTAAATCACATTTTGGATGTTGATTTTCCACGTTTTTTCTGTGGTGAATGCCCCATTACCCTATCGAAAATTGCGGTACAATTCTTGAAATCTAGCGCGCTATGCTTTATATCCGGTGGTGTTCCGAAACACAGTGTGTTCCATTTCACATTGATTGACGATATAGTAATGCCAAATCAATACGTGGGGTAATGGTGAATGAATGTTTATTTTGCCAGAAAATGTCTTAGGTGATGTCTCTGATATAAAGCACATTCTTTGCCTACTGAGTGGGCATTAGAAACAAAATTGCTACCTCACTGCGTTATTCTCGATACATTAGTTTCGGAACACCTAACGACATGTGCTTCCTTCAATCAGTGGAACAGCAAATTTCAAACAAAATAAATCAATAACGTAGGAAAACTATTCAATTCAGATAAAAACTTATCACAGGAATTACAAATTTCCGATTATTTGCATTTTTTCCAGACGCTCAAGTCATTGACGTCACTAACTATTTACGTTACCCATGGAGTCTAATGGGTTTCGGAACGATTTGGCTACTTGAGTATTACTCCCGGCTACCAGACCCGATGCCATCGAAATCATGCATACTCGTATCGTGAATCAATGTGAAATGGAACACAATGTGTTTCGGAACACCACCGGATATAACGTACAGTGCGCTTGATTTCAACTGTACCGCCGTTTTCGATGGGATATCACTGGAAAACACAGAAGTTCATTCACCACAGAAAATATGTAGAAAATCACCATCCAAAATGTGATTTATTCATGTTTTTTTTACATGGGTGTCAAATATGTCAAAAAACCGTATTAAGTAAATAGTGTTTGTCACATTGTTTCTTACATAATCAGTGGTATATTGGATATATTATTCAGACAATGTTACTTTAAAACACCATTATTCCATAAACCTTGTATGCTCAAATTTTACACATTCCATTTGATTTGTTTTTAAAAACGAACAAACTTGAGTAGCAGACAAACCGATCGAATTTAACCCTATCCCGAAACTAGGTCATGTTATGTTTACTGCAGCAGCCGCAATTTACAGTTCTGAACTCTGTCAACAGTTTTAATGCGATAAAAGGTAGTTTTGTTGACCTTATAAGTGTGATGACAAAAGGTAATACGTTTTTTTAACATATGTAACACGCATGTACAAAAACAAATGATACATCGCATTTTGGATGGTGATTTTCCACATTCTTTCTGTGGTGAATGAACTTCTGTGTTTTTCAGAGATAACCCATCGAAAACGGCGGTACAATTCGTGAATTATACGTTATAGGTTATATCCGGTGGTGTTTCGAAACACAAGGCTGGTTTTCACAGAGCGCGGCCCATATGTAATGTTTACAACCAACCACAATTTACAGGTTGTAACAATAATATGTAAGGTTCTGCATTTAAATCACCATCGTTCTGTTAAATATAACTAGTCTTTGCTCAGCTATCACTGCCTTTGTCAAATTAATTCTGCTTTTGCCACTTTGGTGGCCATCTTGAATTGTATAAGTATTCTAGATGCTGTAGTATACAAAATTATTTGAAACATAGTTATGCCATCAAATATAGTACTTTAGAAACACAAGACCTTCCTGTCATGACTTGTACTTGAAATAAGGAAATATTTGTAGTTTGACAAAAGCATAATGGCAGCTATCTTGAGAATGGTAAATAATAGTCTAGTAAATATAGGACTAGACCCACCACAAATTGCAAACGTTTTTTTTTCTTCACAATACATTTTAGATAGGTCCCTAGAACAACATATTCAAAATGCACCCGAATGCACTTCGGGGAAATATGTCTAATTTGCATAAATCCAAGATGGCCGCCATGAAAATGACACCCGTTCTAAAACAGGCATATCTCTGCTTCTACTTGGCAGATTAAAATGATCTTGGAGTCAATTTCTATAGTTCATTGAGTGACCAATCAAATGAAATTAGTTTCATGACCTTCATAGGTCAAATTCATATATCAAGGTCAAGGTCAAACACGAAAATCACTATTTTCAGCATATCTCCGCCATATTTTTGCATATCTCCGCTTCTAGATTGAGGATAAAAAGACTGATGATCTCTATCATGATACTGTCTTAGGTAGCCAATCAAATGAAATCGGTTGCATGAACTTTTCATGTCAACATCATTGATCAAGGTCAAGGTCAAACACGAAAATCACTATTTTCAGCCATTTTTGCCATATTTTGGCATGTCTCTGCGTTTTCATTTCATCGATTAAGACATTATCGCGACAGTATGTCATTGGTTCTATATTACACCATCACCACTGCTAAACACCTCTAAATATGTCTTTGTAAGAGAATGTGTGCCAATTGTACAATACCATCAACCCAGCTGTGTCACATAATCATAAGTGTTACGTGGGCACTTTCTTTAATTTTGCAAAATTATTTATTGCCGCTACATTTGTGTAAATTATAATGTTGGAGCTTAATTTGTAATGCCAGATTCTTTAAATACCCATGGTTGTTGCTTTTCTACTTCAGAGGTTCTATATAACACCATCACCACTGCTAAACACATATAGATATCTCATTGTAAGAGAACACAGTCTAATCATCATGATCAATAGAAGAAGCTTCTCGGTCGACAGCTGATATATTGGCACACACGCCCGGCATTCTCCACAGGCATATGAACAGTCGAGATCCGCTTTACGACAGGAGCACTTCATCGTCGAACAACCCGTCCTGCAGGAGCATCTGATGACTTCTAGTAAGGCCTTTGGTGCTACATCTTTGTCTGTCATTACTGGAATAAGGCTAGAACCAAACAGTTTCCAACCCCAGTCAGTGGGTAGTAAATCACATCCTCTCCACGTCTGCACTATATGATATACCCTGAAGCTGTGATGGCGGGCTGCTGCATTCGTTGGAGGTAATTTCTGAGGCTGAACACTGGAAGTGCTGGAACCTACTTTCTGATGGAAGCTTTGCAGCCAGTGCCCTTTCCCCAGCATTAGCAATTTCTGCAGCTGTAGCCAGTCCTTTGTTGAACATTTCTGCCTGGAGGTTTAAGTCTGCACTGTTTTTCAGCTTCTTTAGAGCAACACCTTTGCCAATTCCAAACACTCGCGATGTTGTGTCACATCCTAACAAGGCATGTGCAAAAAGAATGTTCTCACAGATAGTTGCACCTAATATCTGCTTTGTGAGCATTACATTCCAACACCTTCGTAACTTATGTGTCCCTGCTTTGGTTACAGGCCTGAAGTATATTTCATGGGAAGAGTCAATGGACGCATGGTAGCAAAGGAGAATCAGTATGTCTGTATCATCGCCCACAAGCACCGTATTGGCAGTTGATGCCCTTTGTATTGTTGTCTGAACTATAAGTACATCGACATCACCTCTGGCATGTCTTGTTTGGCAACCATTTTGTTCAAGGGCTCTTTACTTAGAAGGTTGATGAACGATTGTTTGTACTTCTTGTTTGAAAGAAACACATCTTTCGTTACGTTCCTGAGTGTTTCTGAATGTACTTCTGTTATTTTCTCTCAGGTTCTCCTCAGGAGCGCGTTGTCCTTTGTTGAGGGTCCATGCTCATACCAATCAAACACAACAGTAGCTTTTCCATAGTGCTGTATCACATAGAACACATACGCCTGACATATGGTGTCGTATGTACTTCCCTGTTGCCATGGAATTTTGTGGAGTAGTGCACCACAATCAACAATATACACACAGTCATACTCTTGTGGACCTATGACATCCTGGGGTATGAGAGCCCACATAGCATCTGCTAATGCTGGCTTATTAGCAGCTCTCATCGCATTGTTCATGTCAAATAAGGCAGGGGGATAGCTTAACAGCTCATACTGGAATATTTCTGGCAGTTGTTCATTTCCAATACCAGCAGAGACAAGTCTCTAGAAGAGTAGTTGTGGGTCGATACTTATGAGCTCATCTCTTATCTTGATTGTATTATTGGAAGCTAGTGTCACAATCTGATCTTTCTTCCTGAAGGTATGCTCTAACACATATTTACCCACCATTGCCTCTACTATTGTCGTCCCAACTGCTTTTGAAACGAGAGCATTCACCCTGTCCTCAGCAGTGACTCCTGTGGTAATATTTTGTAACGTCAGATCATCACTGAAGGGGCTTCTATCAGTAAGGTATGCCACAATAATAATAGTGTCATTCATGTCCCTCTCTATCCTTGCTGGGGTGGCCTCCTTGTGTTGCTCACTTGTGCTGTATGATACTGAGGAGAACCCCTGCATGGTGGGTCGAGACATCAACCAGACAAGACGCTGGATCTCGGGCATCCCTCTTCCTCTGGTCAATCCACCTGTGGACTTCACAGACCTAATTAAGATTTGCTCAATGGCTAAGTCGACAGAAGGTCCAGCCCAGAACCGATCGTTATGACGCACCACGTGGTACCCTTGTAGAAAATGGGTGTACACTGTTGGATGTAGTTCCTGGGGTTTCATCATGTCCTGAAGGTACACATACACTGATTGTGTGTACAGATTGTGACCACTTGCTGCCAAATAAGGCAGCATGTTATACATCGCTTGCAATTGCAGGTTCCAAAGACTTATTATCTCTGATTTCTATCATGTCCATGTATTGAAGCCACAACTTCGAATTCTTGGATGTCTGCAGATAGTTCTTTACAGCCAACAAACTATCACTGAACTGCTATACTTACCTCATGTAGTGTAGAACGTGGAGAACTGCAAACTGAAATATGTTGATTGAATTGTTTCACATTGAAACTTTTTTGTTGTTGTTGTTGTTGTTTTGTTGATATTCACACGCTTACTTTTTGCAGCACCACGACGTACTTATGATGCTTGATAATGATCTATATATTGTTTGTTTGTTTGTTTGAAGTAAGATATCCATTTGACAAATGGCTGAAAATATTTATTTAGTTTGTGTTCAACATTGACCTTGTTCCGAGAACTTGACCTTTGAAGTTCAGGAAACCAGATATAAATCATTGGCTATCTAATTGACTATCACTATATGTCCTGATAATGTCATAGTCCGCATATGTACATGCAGAGACATGTAAAAATACGGTTAAAATGGCTGAAAATAGTGACTTTCGTGTTTGACTTTCACCTTGATCCATGAACTTGCCAAGCGAAGTTCATGAAACCGATTATATTTGTTTGGGCACCTAAGGCAGTATCATGATATACCCCAACATTGTCTTAATCCTCAATGTAGAAGCGGCGATATGCAAAAATATGGCAAAAATGTCTGAAAATAGTGATTTTCGTATTTGACCTTGACCTTGATATATGAATTTGACCTATGAAGGTCATGAAACTAATTTCATTTGATTGGTCACTCAATGAACTCCATAACTTGACTCATAAATTAGTTTAATCTGCCAAGTAGAAGCATAGATATGTCTGTTTTAGAACGGGTGTCATTTTAATGGCGGCCATTTTGGATTTATGCAAATTAGACATATTTCCCCGAAGTGCATTCGGGTGCATTTTGAATATGTTGTTCTAGGGACCTCTCTAAAATACATTGTGAAGACAAAAAAAAAATTGCAATTTGTGGTGGGTTAGGTGCTGCCAAAATCTCATAGATTGACTAGACTATAATACACGTGCTACAGTATTGAAATTGTGTTTGATGGTTTTCTGATTGTTGAAACTTGGGTTTAGCCACAAAAAAAGTCATCCTTCTAAGTCTACTAGAGAAAAAGTTAAAACCGTTTTCCATTGCTGTTCTATGGATGGCGGCCATCTTGGATTTCTGACGTCATATGATAAATGCCAGACTGACAGCATTGTCTGTTGTAAACGTTGCGGCATAGTCTTTACAAACAAAAAGTATGTTTTAGATGTTCTCTAAAAACAACAACACAGCTTTACATATTGAACACAACTAATATACAGCATATATCTGGAAAGCGAATATGGTGACATATCTTTTTTAAATGCGTATTTTTGCGGAAAACGAGACCTAGTGATCACAATGACGTCCGGTTGTCCGTGCCTCCGTCCGTGCGTCCGTCCGTCCGAAATCTGCGTTAAAGTTTTTAAATACCTTATATCTCTGCAGTACTAAGTCACATTGACTTGAACCTTTATATGTTTATTAGTCATCATCCATATATTCATGTTGTGTCTCACTCATGCGGCCCCTGTGCCCAAGGTCAAGGTAAAATGACTTAGAAGTTCGAGTCAATTTTTTTGTCATAATTTGAGTTAAAGTTTTCAGATAACTACTATCTCTGTAACCGTAAGTCGGATTTGCTTGACACTTTGTATGCTTATTGGTCATCATCCATATAGTAATTCTGTGTCTCACTCATGCGGCCCCTGTGTCCCAAGGTTAAGGTCAAATGACTTAGAAGTTTGCGTTAAAGTGTCCGTCAAAATTTGTGTTAAAGTTTTCATATACCTACTATCTCTGTAACCGTCAGTCAGATTTGCTTGAAACTTCGTATGCTTATTGTGCATGAACAATATATTAACGCATGCGGCCCCTGTGCCCCAAGGTCAATGACAAATGACTTAGAAGTTTGCATTATTATAAATTCTGCGTTAAAGTTGTTACATACCTTATATCTCCACAATTGTTACTCCAATTTACTTCCATCTTCCAATACTTTTCATCATCCATATTTTCATTCCATAGCCTGCCCATGTGGTCCATATGTCCAAGGTCTAGGTCAAATGACTTTGAAATTTGTGTTAATGTGTTTACATACCTTATATCTCCATAACCCTTACTCCGATTTACTTCAAATATTTCTTTATTATCATATATATTTTCATTCTTTAGACCACCCATGTGGCCCACATGCCCAACATCAAGGTCAAATGACTTTAAAACTTGCGTTAAAGCTTTTATATACCTTATATCTCCACAGCCCTTAATTCAAACTTCAAATAAATGCACTCTGAGACCATCAAATGCCTCGGCGGGCTCGACATGCGGGCCGCGGCCATCTGATATTTAGAAATGTATCACCCGCAGAAACATATAAAATCATCTACAATTTGTAAAATTTCGACGATAAGTCAGAATTTTGCAGCAAAATTTAGAAAATAAAATTACTTTTATAATTATAAATTTCTTTCATTTAAAAATAATATGTTCATTTAAAATCATATGCACATGCAGTGATTAATTATAGCTGTCAAATGGTATAAATCCTTTGCTCTAGTTACACGACACATACGATAATTACAGCAAAAATTAGTGAAATTATACGAGTTTAAAACTACGTGAAATTGACGTCAATATCGCAATACGTATGTGTGACACCATAGCTTTGGCATGGGTCAAAGCAATCATACGTAAACATCTTATTCGTATCCAGAAAATTCAGTGAATCAGAGTAGAAATCTGGTGGAATATGACATAATTATACATTTATTTAATTCCTATAAAGAACATTTTGTGCCTACTGAGTGGGCATGTCCCTTTAATAGCATGAACCCATAGGTTCAAAATGGTGGCATTAGAGAAACACGTTAATGTGAGAAGTAAATTCATAGAAATATTCGTACGAACATTTTTATCCTACGAAGTTTAGTGAAACGGGCCCCAGGTCCGTATTTCAAAGGTCAAGAACACACTTCGAGGTCAAAGGTAAACAATTAGTACAAACTTTTTGAAATAATTTCACACACATATTGTACGATGATTCGTCACGCACCACGCCCAGCTCACTGGTTTGAAGGTCAAGGTCAAAGTCACAACGGTGGCATTAGTGTGCCGACATACCACATCTTTTCAATTTCAATTCAATGTGATTAATAGTCAAACGTAGGTTGGTTTTGGTATTCTATTTAAAGGGTAACATTTTCTGCTGTGAAATGTGTAATTATTATGTTATTGTTTTCAAAGCGACACAGAACGCTTATTGTGAGTTATTACACCGACAGTTTGTAAGGTCATTCAACATATGCATTGTAAGTAAAAGTAGTTTTGGAATCCGGACGAACTCTGATTCAATGTTTTGGTAAGCGTGTGTTTGGCCACATATACCTGATAAATTCAGTTACCATGGTAATGTTACAGTGCATGTGTTGGCCATACGGGCACGTTTATCTGCGTGTATCACCTGTTACAACACATTGGCAACCACGACGAGGTGGAAATATTAGGCATGGTCCTCGACATGCGCAACTATAGGTGTGTCATGGTGCATACCGAGGTAAAGTAACAAGTATATTGCCATTATTACTCTACGTATCTATAACATGGTGTAGTATCAGCATATGAAGCTACATAAAACAGCAGTCTGCTTCTTTGGCGCATCCTGTTATCGTAATGCTGAATGCACAATGTGTCTCCATACTGAAGAATTATTGTATATGGCATTGCTGCGGAAAGGACGTAACTCACCAATCAATCAATCGATTACAGGGTCAGTACGTGTTCATCCATAGATGTCTGCGTGACTACATCACTGGGGCCGATGGCGAAGAAGATGAGGAGGAAGAGAATGGGGAAGGTAAGTGTGTCTGATTCCTCCACAGTAGAGAGCTGTATACCTGACTGTATGAAAACATATACAAATGCATTTGAACGCTAAACATGAGCCTGTACTAGGCTGGGACAATAAGTAGTGTTACTTGACCATCGAGAACCGCGTTGTAAACTTGGCTAACTATGTAACTATAATTCACATGTTTGATGTTTAAGAAACTAAAAGCTACATTCTAATACACTATATATATCACGCAATTGGATTGGCTGATGGTCATACATTACAGGTATATCATTGTTGATGACTGTCCGCAAACTTTACAATATATAGCCTCCGGCACTTTACCCACATGCGGTGAATACATTCCTACGTCACTACTAAGCTCGATATATTATTATTATGAGCCAGGTCGGTTTACTCTGATATCAAATCACCAAAACGTTGGAAAACTCACATAAATGGCCCCAAGTGGCTTGCATCTGAAACGATCTGGTGACCTGGTCCGAAAGTTACATGGTTCGAAACGTGCGGCGAACACTTATTTCCAGTATCTCACTGTTAATCACGTTTCGTATGTCTTGGTAGTAATAGATCGTTCACACACACAGAAAGTATGTATCCTGTTTAACTTTGCATCTCAAATAGTAGTATATCACGAGTGATTAGACAAGTTATCATAAATAGTCGTTTCCGTTAACAATTTAAGGACACACGGTTATCGCCTCTGATATCAAATTGGCAATTAACGTTGTATATACATGTCAAACCGTATAATAATGTCAATTAAAACGCCTGATAATGGTAAATCAATGTTTATTTTTCCCGAAAAATGTCATACCTAAAGAATAGACGAGACTAATATGTCTCGCTATATTACAAAGTGGGATGTGGAAGACCAGCTGATCAAAATCACAAGCTAGTAAATGATGCAATTATAATTCTGATGATGCATTTATTGCTTTTAATATTGAAATATAATGAAAGCAGCAACATAAATGTATACACATTCCTGCAACAATTATTATATTATATAATTCCTTGTAATTGAATGCGAACCATGTTCTTCGCAGAAAATCATTTGTTTGATCTGCGCAACAATCTTTATATGATTTTCCAACTAGAATCGATACAATTTGCAAAACAGTAAATTAGTGCATTAGAAATAGGTAAACGGAATTGTAATTTTGAAATTTGCGGCGTGTATCAGATATATGTTTAATGACACCGAGACCGCGTCGCAACACAGTTAACCATATAGTCATGCTGCTAAATGATGTGACATGCACTATGTTACCGAGTGTGAACGATTGATTTGGTGTATTATTTTCACGATTGTCGTTGTCCTATTTATACAATTGTAAAATGTTTTTAAGTTTATCAAAGTGAGGTGTTTAAGTTTGTAGTTGAAAAAGTTTTCACGATTTTAGGTTTTTACGTTTGTAGTTGATTATTACATCTATCGGACACTATGCCAAACAAAATGCCTACATGCGTTTTGCGTTTAACGGTGCCGGGATACAGTTAGTATAGTACACTGTGCTATCCATATACAAAGTAAAAACAAACAAAAATATGTTCTCACCACATTAAAGCTATTGTAACAGGAACAGAGATACAAGCACCCGACCCAGGACTCGAACCCGAAACCTCCCGCTTACAACTACCGACTGAGCTAACCGGAGTACAGATACATATCTTCTCTCGTGAGTTACTAGATCCGTACCGTGACATACTCCCCCGCCAAATTGAAATTCGTCCTCGAATTACATATTTTTTTGGAATTAGTGATTATCTGTGGGACAATCTCGGAGTATATATCAGTCACGGTCCCTCGTTGGGCGCCAAATGTCACAGGGTGAGAAAAATGTGCTCCGGTCCGGGGCCGAACCCGGGACCTCTGGTTTACCGTACCATCGCTCTAACCGACCGAGCTAGCCGGGCACGAATACACACTTTCTCCCCACAATGAGTTGCGTACCGTGACATACTTTCCCGCCAAATTGGAATTCGTCCCCGAATTCTATACTTAATTCCTATCTGAATTCCATATTTTTGGTACATTTTGGGTAGTATATGTATCAGACACTGTCCCTCGTTGGGCGCCAAATGTCACAGGGTGAGAAAAATGTGCTCCGGCCCGGTATTCGAACCCGGGATCTCTGGTTTACCGTACCATCGCTCTAACCGACCGAGCTAGCCGGGACGAATACACATTTCCTCCCCACAGTGAGTTGCGTACCGTGACACTATTATAGCTCTAATTGTGAGAACATATGTTGCTTGTCGACAATAATGAATGCATTTCTCTTCTGTTTCAGCAATTTATAACGAGCCAGGTCCACCCACAGACAATATGTATGACAATACTTCATTCATCACAGACTAGTTGTGACAGTTCTTTATTTAATCGAGAGCTGAGTAACTTTTATTTTATGATACAATATAGTATATACTAATGTTGCACGTACTGTATTATAATATTGTTCGTGATAGACATAAAACTGTCTCAATGTAGAAGAAAGAGTATATTGCCTTGACAAGCAGTCATGTGGGCGGTGTGCCAGTACACCACTCCGCAGCTGTTGCTATATTACAAGGTTTGAGATCACGTGTTTAGATGTGTTTACATTAAATTTCATTTAACATCGTTCTAATGGAATGTCATATGTTTATGAAATATACCGCAGCAACCGCGGTACACTTTGTCCTTATTTGTTGTATAGGCGGCTTTAATTCATTTGACGAATGATCGGTTAATGTAAATGTAAATAAAAAGTAGAGCACGTGAATGCAAGCAATAAATGGTACTCGATTCTTTGCGAAAATTATAAGTTATTGTAAATAACTTTCAGAGCACCCATAACACACATATGCCATCGTATTTGGTGCGCTACATATCATCAAAATCCGTCCGTTTGTTAGAAAGTTTTAAAGAAAATCTACAGTAAAAATGATCACAGATTGCGTCACGTCGGAAAATTGGGTTCGGAAACCACGTGATCCAACACCTTGTATATTACGCCAAGAGTCGTCGAGTGCTGTGTACAAGACAATATTATATCTGACGAATTGGGGCATGTGTCATGGTCCAAAGAAGCGTACCTACCATGTACACATGGTCCAACGAAGTGTACCTACCATGTACATGCATTCATTTATGTATGCAGTAGTGTTTGGGAGCGATTCACTATGGTATGATATACACAGTGTAAACAAATATTATTATACTTTGACATGGTCAAAACGATATGAGTATATGCTATGTACATTCAATACATGTAAATGATCGTCAGATTTACTAAACTACAGCAGATCCAATATTTAGGCAACACACACTCATATATAGCGCATCCTGATAAAACCATCGAAACTCTCGATTGTTCATTCTGACCTTCTTTGTTACGAAGACAATAGCTTCGTACATATGATTGGATATGTGTATATAGTATATCTTACACTGTTTTTCTTAGTGTATACGATAATATGCATTGATTAGACAGCTGAGTCAACTTAGCATGGTCAACCTATGGGCCTGTTTCACCTTTTGCAGCGTTTGACATAGAAAGCTTAGAATTTGACAGACAAGGTAATCCAATTTAGTACAATATGTTCTAAATAAATTCTGTACAACATCATATCAGTTATATTTAGCCTAATTCCATACCAAATCATGCTATCTAGAGTGCATAGTCATATAGGCTATCTTACATGTACACAGTGGATTAACCATGTATACTGCAATAAGGAATATTGATTTGTATGGACCTGCGCTTCTATCATAAATGTGTTGCTAACAGAATATATGCGGTACAATTGTCTTACATGTAGTTATACAATTAGGTGAGTGACATTGCATGATGATTTACACAGTGTAATATGGCCATTGTTGATTTCGTAAATGACTAAACTAACAACTCATGTATGAAACATGGTGTACACATTTACAGGATATACGTGATAGCACATTGTAAAACAATTATGTATAGAAGATGTTATACCAAATCGTATCAGTGTATCTGTAATATATGTGTCAAACGATATAATAGGTGAAACAGAGAGATGGCTTGTGCATACTAATATGGTCGAGATGGCAATTCCATGCGCCGTGTACGAGACAGTAACAGTTATACGTTATGTCCTATCACATTTACAAAGCAAGTATGTTTGATTCAAACGATGATCAGTGGTAGGACGGGTCCTTAATGAAAATAGTGTAGCCACCTGAAGCCCGTGCCGGTTGGGGGACGCTCCCTAAGACATGGGTCTGTGTTCTCATGACTATACATGCACATATATACCAGCATACTATTAGTAATATAAATGATAGTAATGCAATTCAATCATATTTCTATTATGCATGTTGTTGAGGATGGACTGTTTTAAGCCTATCTTATAAACGGACTGAACTTTTCCATGAAGAGAGTACGGTTCACGATAACTCATAAACTTGTTAATTAGATGGCATGATACATGATTAACTATGTACTTGTATTTTTTAATCCTGGAGATACCTCCTGAACATTTGTATTTATTGGTGTGTATGTTATTGTGTATGTGTATTATTGTGTATGTTAATTCAGGGATGTTTTACATCTGGTTTACATGTGCATTTCATCTGTGACTACTCAATAGGAGTTCCACCAATTGATATGGATTAAACCAACCCAACAGTGGGACCTGAAGTCAGCAATTATTTGTTTCTTTACAACTCCAATGGGTGGGGGAGATAACGTGGGACGAGAAGGTTCCTCCTGTTACAGATATATGAAAGGAAAGTGAACTTATAAAATAAATACTAAAACGTTAAGGTTTTTAATGCAGTAAGTATGCGACCTTGACCTTGGACATCGCGGTGGGCGGAAGACCGTGAATTTGTCACAGCATGATAGTGAACCATCATAGGAATGCATGTGTGATATATGAAGCAGTTATGTGAAAGGAAAAAATAAATTTACTCGAGAGTTTCTTCAATATTGATTTTTTCCATCAATGGTATCAAAAGTTGACAATATATTCAGAGCCCATGAAGAATGGCATTCTGCACGAGGTCTGAATTTGTTGTTACATTTTTACGTTATTTGTGGAAAATATGAATTTTCGAAATCAACATCAGCCAAAAACGGTGATGCAATACGGGAGGTAATAGCTGAGCCGGCCTCATAGTACATGTATATCAGTATCAGGCTCCAGGCGTGTGCTAGGTGTCCAGGAGCTACTGAGCTACTAGGCCCAGTTTTCTTGCAGCAAGTCAACAATGTGGGAATTGGAACATGCCTATACAGTACAGGATGCAATTATTCTAGCCACGATGCAGTGTACCTGCAGTGAACAACTATCGGTGAGGGGATAATAAACGAACAGTGTAGGCCCTGATCTGGAACTATGCTGGTCACATACATTGTAAGGTACGTTTTATCAGTTGGGGACATCCACAAACATGGAACAGAAAGCATGATAGTTATTGCTTCAAGATAGCAAGTTTACTGCAGGTATCACATTTCATGTTATAATCAAAATAGACGTAATGCTACGGAGCCCCGCAGCGGACGTAGAATTATTTTTTTTATTAATTATTTTCCACGAAATAACAATTCGTTCTCATAACAATCCATTCCCTCAATTTAACAATTCGTTCCCACAAATTAACAAGTCATTCCCTCAATTTAACAATTCGTTCCCACGAAATAAAAATTCGTTCCCACAGGAACGAATTGTTAATTCGTGGGAACGAATTGTTATATTGTGGGAACAAATTGTTACTTCGAATTGTTAAATTTGGTGGGATATATGTATAACATATATGGGACACGCCATGTGATTTTGTACCTTCGGACATCTGCGTAATTTCATGAACTACGTTTACAAAAAGTACAATATTTTCTGTAAATTATATTCTGCATGTACTCTGAAAATTGTGTCAACTTTTCACTTTATTTATGAAAAATATTGTAAATTCTGTAAACTTATTTAATGAAATTACACAGATGTCCAAAATCACATGGCGAGTCTCATATGTGAACATTCACTTGTTACTGTATATTATATGGCGCATGGAGTTGCTATGTCGGCCATCTTAGTGTGTACAAGCAATCAGTCAGTTTTACATATTGTGGCATTTGACACATACCACAAATAATGACATACACAGAAATATAATTTATAGGTACAATATGTTCAAAAGACATAGAACAACATCCTATGGGTTGTTTTCATCAGACTTCTACACAAAATCTGATATCTGAAGAGTTTGTTGATGCGCTGTTAAATTATTTGAGAATCCAGTAATAGCTGCGCAACGGGAAGATAAATACACAGTGCTGTTACAGTAGATATATGCATGTATATACATACTGTATGAAATCCAAACATGTAAGCAGTTATCTGAGTGTATTGTCACTGGTGTTTACTTGCCTACTATGCGAGTGCATAACTGTGCATCATTTAAACATTAAAGTTTATTTTTATAAATGCATCTCATCAGTTGTATAGTTTGCAGGCATAGTATTTATATCACGCTATTGTCATTTTATCTATCATGTATTGCACCAGAGATTTTGTGTATAAATATTATTTGCTGTATGTGTCAAATGCTCGAAGTGGTGAAACTGTATGATGGCTTGTACATACAAAGATGGCTGAGATGGCAAGTCAGTGTACCATTTAGTATACAATAACAAGACAATATTCACATATCTACTATTTCATATATCATATCACTCTTATGAAGCAATTATCATTTAACCCAAATATACTATTCTATGACCAAATTCCTTAACATTTCTCTAAAAAGATTCATGTCTCTTGGTCGAAACTTTTGGAGATATGTGCGACACAAAAGTTTGATGCACGGACGGACAGAGGCCAAATCTATATGCACACGCCAAGGTGGGGGTTTAACAAAGAACATGTTTTATCATCTGGAGACTATACTAGTACTAGTAGTTATCCTTTATGTTTGTTTGTTTATTTGTTTATTAGTGTTTAACGGCCTATCAACAGCTAAGGTCATGTAAGGCCGGGCAAATGGGTTCGATCCCATTTTAACCTGCTGCATTAGGGGGAAAATCCCAAAATTCAGAACGGAATATTTACATCAAAAACAAATATATTCAGCCCTGAAATTAGAATAACCTGACCTGGTGCCAGGTCCATACCACACCAAGTCACTTGGCCCCTTCCCCTACAATAGGATTACGAATAATCGTAATACTCACATAAAGGGTATAACCAGATTCAACTGTCACATACAAAATGCCAAAGACGTATGTGAGGGCCAAACCAGGTCTCCAGTCGGGATTCCGGTAAGGATGAACCCCGATCATTAAATTACCCATCGCGTGCTCCCACTTACCACCCACAGTTATCCTTTATGACAAGCATGGTTTGCTGCAATTTTCTTGGGTATCACAGTGATATATATATTATTGAACATAAAAAATACACGCTCATCAAAAGTGATTGTACCTGAATAACTGGGCTTATGGGTTATGCAACCAGTGTAGATCCAGAGCATGTGCATCCATAGTCTGATCAGGATCTGCACTGTTCACCATTCATTAATTAAACACCGGTCATGCTTCCAACAAGCATTATAGATCATCATCAGGCTACAGGTGTGTGTTATTTGATCAGGAGCAACATTGCACATAAGCCCCATTTTTCCAGCGACGACTGTAGAGCTCCAGAGTGGAGAAGCCAGTATTTGATTGTTTGTTTATTGTTGTTTAACAGCCTATCAAAATCTATGGTCATGTAAAGCCGGGCAAACGGGTTCAATACCATTTTAATCTGCTGCATTGGGGGGAAAATCCCAAAATCAGAACGAAATATTTACATAGAGAAAAAATATATTCAGCCCTGAAATTAGAATAACCCGACTAGGTGCCAGGTCCATACCACACCAATGTCACTTGGCCCATTCCCCTAAAATAGAATTACGAATAATCGTACTACTCATATAAGGGGTATAACCAGATTCAACTGTCACATACAAAATGCCAAAGACGTATGTGAGGGCCAAACCAGGTCTCCAGTTGGAATTCTGGTAAGTTTGTTTGTTTGTTTGTTGGGGTGTAACGGCCTATCAACAGCTAAGGTCATTTAAGGCCGGGTCAATGGGCTTAGTACTAAATCCCATATATTACCTGTACAAGTACATGTTCAGGTACATGTACAAAAGTAGGGAAAATCCCAAAATCAGAACTGAATATTTACAATAACAAAACTATATGTTCAGCCCTGAAATCAGAATAATCCTGATCTGATGCCAGGTCCTCGCCACACCAGAATCACTTGGCCCCTCCCAAAAGCAGTAGGATCAGTACTAATCTTACTACTTTTATAATGGCAATAACCCAATTCAACTCCCAGGTAACAAAAGAGCCAAATATAAAAACGTACCGGAGGGCCAAACCAGGCAAATCGTGATTCCTATAAGGAAGAACCTCTACCGTTAATTTACGCCGTCACATTCGCCCGACCACCACCCACGGAATTCCGGTAAGGATGAACGCTGATCGTTGAATTACCCGTCGCGTGCTCCCGACCAACTGGAGAAGCCAGTGACCAGTCTAGCTCATGGTACATGTATACTAGTGCACTGGTAAGCAACGATACTGTCTGTCATGAGCATGTCTGGACTTTTAACTGAAAACATCTGAAAACAAGGGCTCATTATCACCAAAGCTAATCCCCTTGCTGGCAGCTTTGGTAAGAAAATGAACACAGTCCTCAGTAACCTTGAGTGCATGCGAAAGAACACACTAATCTGAGACACACATTGTGGTCAGATATGATTGAAATCGGTGAAGGGTTAAGATAAAAAAATTAAAAAGGGGAATCCCAAAATAAGAACGGAATATTTACATCAAAATAAATATAATATATGTATATTCAGTCCTGAAATTAGAATAACCTGACCTGGTGCCAGGTCCATTCCACACAATTCACTTGGCCCCTTCCCTTAAAGGTAAAAATGTTTTTTATAGGAATTAAATACGTGTATAATTGTGTCACTATTCCACCAGTTCTAAAAATTACGAGTGCCCGATATAATCATTTAGTAATATATATTTTACAGATAGTGTCTCGCGGTGGTATCAGGCTATTTTCATATGCAAATGAGGCATATTTTTTAATTATTTATGCTAATTAAATGTCTCGCCTGAAAAAATAATATTTTCGACAGATTATAAAGTATGATCATTGCACATCAAAAAATAAATACAGATAATAAATAGTAATGTCCGTTAACATTTTAAGGAAACACCGTTATCACCCCTGATATCAGTGTGGAAATTGACATCTGATATAAAATGAATAATATTGCCAATCAATACGTGGGGTAATGGTGAATGAATGTTTATTTTGCCAGAAAATGTCTCAGATGTCTCCGATATAAAGAACAGTTTGTGCCTACTGAGTGGTCATGTATCTTTAAAAGAAATACCAAAAGGGGTATAACCAGATTCAACTCTCACATACATGTACAAGAAAGCCAAAGACGTACACGAGGGTTAAACAAAGTCTCCGCTAAGAATGAATCCCGATTGTTAAATTACCCATCGCATGCTCCCAAGCAACCTCCACAATGTGAACTTCAAGTCCTCAAAGACCTTAATCGTGGGTGTTCAGACGTGGATTGTATGCGAAACAAAGTCTGATCTGGGTCTACACAGGACAAAAAGACAATATTAAAGCTACATTTCTCCAGAGTAAAAAAACGTTTGTTACCACACTTATATGTTGTCCCATTTAGCATACTTTGTATCAACATTTGCATATAAAAACAAACACAGTCTCAATTCAAATGTATGGCATATAGGAAAGCACAGAAATTGTCTGTATAAAATATAAAACAAAATATATACCAGTACCAACATACATGTATATCAAAACCTGAAGTAACCAGTACCTCCCAATCTCCCATTATTTGTTAGTGATTTGCGTTTAACGGCCAGTGAACAGCTAAGGTAACAATTTTAGTCTGTTATTCATTTATTTAAAGGTGTTTGGGAATCACACAATCAGAACTGAATATTTACATGAAATATTTATATATATATTCAACCCTGAAAGTAGAATAACCTGAATTGGTGCCAGGTCATCTTCACACCAGAATCACTTGGTCGCACTCCCTAAAATCAATAGGATTAGTACTGATCTTACTACTTTTATAATGGGTAAAACCAGGATTCAACTCTCATATAGAAGAAAACCAAACATGTACCCAAGAGTCACATCAGGGATATCTGGACTGCAGTAAGGATGAACCCCCATTGCTAAATCATTCAAAACTACAGCCCTCTTTCTTAACTCTTTGCATGCTGGGAAACTTGTGGGCTATAAATAGTTCAAAACTAGCGGACAAAAATTCATCATATTTTCTTGTATTTCTCCCCGGAAATATAATGAATATGTCTTGGAATTTCATTAGAATTGAGTCCTGCGGACTCAATTCTAATGAAATTTCAAGACATATTTACAGAGAGAAATAAAACATATAATCCTAATTCGTTTGGCGGATATTTTCGCTGCTAGCATGCAAAGAGTTAATATTTGCAAACAATGTACATCATGGTGAGCTGGCACGTAATCAGACATCTCATCAAGATCTGCACCATTTGTGGATATTATTTAAATTTTAACATAGTGACCCCTTTTCTGTAGGATTAGGTATAATCGTATTACTCATAGGAGTATTACCGGACTCAACTGTCACAAACAAGGATGCCAAAGATGTACGTGAGGGCCAAACCAGATCTCCAGTCGGGATTCCGGTAAGGATGACATACATCATACGACATCGATATTGGGCATAAGGGCAACATGAGTGAGCTATATGATAAATACTGATGATGGTAAAGCATATACAGTTTATTCAACTAAGTGAGATGATTATCATGAAGTAATGCGCAAGTGATAGGGTCCTTGTGCTAAACAAACCAGAAATGAGTCTGTTTAGCAGTGGGACTCAATCACAAGCGCTTTATTTTACGATAATCAACTCATCAGTAGCCTATTTCACCAACATTGCAAAGTATACTTTTCTAGCAAAGTATATTTTGAGGGAGAAATTTTCAATTTAATGAATTTATTAATTTTTATTATACTGAATTTATTACATTATCACAGCCATTTTGGCTGTGATAATGTAATAAATTCAGTATAATAATTCTGCATACTTTTAATCATCCAATATATGCCGTCGTTAGTTCTATATGAAATAATGCATTTCAGGAAAAATAAATGATCACTCCCTCAAGTATACTTTGCTAGACAAGTATACTTTGCAATGTTGGTGAAATAGGCTACTGGTGTAACATTGCAGCAAGACAATGTCCACCCGCACACAGCAAAATGTGTAATTTATAAAATCGGCTACAGGTTCAATATTACATTTGCTTCCATTTCACACCTGGCTTTCTATAAATCAAAGCGAATCCATAAAGAGTTGTGTGAATTAATGTCAGGAGGTATTCGAAGGAAACACAATATAGTGCCATTACACCGAAGTCATTTATACATATAGGGTAAGCACACAAGTGGTGTAAACTACTGCAACTCTAGTTTGTTTTGGTTTGTGTGTTGGGTTTTAATGGCCTATCAACAGCGAAGGTCATTTAAGGCCGGGTCAATGGGTTTAGTACTGAATCCCTTATATTACCTGTACAAATACATGTACATGTTCAAGTACATGTACAAATGGAGGGAAATCCCAAAATCAGAACTGAATATTTACAATAAAAAAAACTATATATTCAGCCCTGAAATCAGAATAATCCTGATCTGATGCCAGGTCCTCGCCACACCAGAATCACTTGGCCCCCTCCCAAAAGCAGTAGGATCAGTAATAATCTTACTACTTTTATAATGGACAATAACCCAATTCAACTCCCAGCCCATGTAACAAAAGAGCCAAAGATAACAAGAATTCCGCCACGGAATCGGTATCGCGCCTGCCGATAAATAAATGACCTTGACCTTGAGAATTTGGATGTGGGGGTGTGCGTAATGAAACATCATCCCTAGACAAACATTGATGTGAAATATTATCAAAGTCTGGTAAGGGGTTAAAGAGATAATGTCAAAAAACAATAAACGCATTTGCCTTACAAAAAAAACGGACAACGCGGACGATGACGCAGACGATGGAAAAAGCGCCGACTATAGTCGCGCCTCTGCTAAAGAAGGCGCGACAAAAACGTATGCGAGGGCCAAACCAGGCAAATCGTGATTCCTATAAGGAGGAACCCCTACTCACCATTAAATTTGGGTAAACTACTGATTGAAATGTAAGAAATGCAGTTTCCTGCGACTCAGAATCACAGTGGCAGGCAGAGATAATAGGTGCCAGAAAACTTAAACACAAATATCATACAAAGTACCCTCGGCATGCCGGGGGTAAACATATTTACAAAACAGCTCCAAATAGATACTACAAATTTAACAATCAGATTGAGACTGGCAATAGTGTACAAAATTGAATATAAACGGCAATGTACAATTTTGATTGATTCAGTTTTACAACAAGCCTATACAACAAGGGAGTTAGCCCCCTTATTCCACCAAACCATTCAATTTCTAAGGTTCACAATCTAAGTATGTGAAATACACAATAAACATCAGGGGGCCGTTTCACTAAACTTTGTACAACTAAAATGTTCGTAAGTGCAAACTGATAGTCTGTAAATTTCACATTAACAATGTGTTCTTGTAAACAATTATTGGATTTACATTTATTGAACATAGGCTATGCAGCCTATGTTCAACAAATGTAAATCCATCAATTGAAAATTCCAGATATCCTAAATTTGCACTTACGAACATTTTAGTTGTACAAGCTTAGTGAAACGGCCCACAGAGGCCTGCTTCAATACACTTTGATAGAAATTCATAAGTGCAGAATTTAATTTTAGAATAACATTTACACCCGACAACCGATGTTGGAAAATATTTTATAGAATATGTGTCACAGATAATGATGTGTGTGCATGTAGGTGCAAAATGGCAACTCTAGGAAACCACGTTAATGTTAGAAGCAAATTGATAAAAAGTGCTTCATACACACATTTTTATGACAAGAAGTTTAGTTCAATGGGCCCCAAGGGTACGAACATTGTGTTGGGACTACTCATTTAGCTTTGGACAAAATGCCAGCGCTCCAGATAAGGTGCGTATTGGCGTATTTTACACTTATTTTAGGTGAATACGCATTGATTATCAACAGTGGGAGTACAAAATACTCACAGCAATGTGAAAATACGCATTGGTATTCAAATTGAGTAGTCGAAATACTTTAATAAAGTTGAAAATTTACTTTATTTGTTTGTTTGTTTGTTGGGGTTTAACAGCCTATCAACAGCTAAGGTCATGTAAGGCCGGGTCAATGGGTTTAGTACTAAATCCCATATATTACCTGTACAAGTACATATATACATTTTCAAGTAGTCTACATGTACAAATGGGGGGAAAATCCCAAAATCAGAACTGAATATTTACAATAACAAAACTATACATTCAGCCCTGAAATCAGAATAATCCTGATCTGATGCCAGGTCCTCGCCACACCAGAACAACTTGGCCCCTCCCAAAAGCAGCATGATCAGTAATAATCTTACTACTTTTATAATGGGCAATAACCCAATTCAACTCCCAGGTAACTAAAGAGCCAAAGATAAAAACGTACCTGAGGGCCAAACCAGGCAAATCGTGATTCCTAAAAGGAGGAACCCATACCGTTAATTTACGCCGTCTCATTCGCCCGACCACCACCCACAAAAATTTACTTTAATAGTCGAGCTGAAAAAAGCAAATATAGTTGAAAATTTACTTAGTTGAGCTGCAAAATGCTTTTTGCAGCTCAACTAAGTAAATTTTCGACTGTTTTACAGTATAAATAAGTGAACAAGTAACATTGCACTCAAATAAGTGAATGGTTAAAATATGCATTTAATTTTAAATCAAGTGGTAATATACTCTTTAGACACACAGCTCGTCTAAAATATTAACATGCGGTTGTGGCTGGAGAAATGGGGCTTATGGCTTTTGTAGCCAATCTAGCTCCTGATGTGATAGTAAGCTCCTGCTTTGTGATAGTGGTCTACACTGTTCATTAGAATCATATCGAGTGTTTCACCGACAAAATCAGGTGAACAGAACCAGATCAGATTTGTCAGCTGGTCTCGTACTACACTGGTTGCAAATGTCATAAGCCCCATTTCTCCAACCACAGCCACATATTATGCATTAGTCATAACACGGGCAGACACATTGGTAGACTGAATTGTCAACAGACCTCACTAAACCGGACACAAAGAAAACGCATGTGATATTATTTTTGATGAGTTTATTTCTTGGTCATTTATCTCCGGTGATAATGTCTGTTCGTGATCGCATAGCACACAACTATGGCTCAGAATGATTAAATGTCTGATTTACTGTCAAACCTCTCTATACCGGACACCCTGGGGACCTCCCAGAGTGTCCGGTTTAGAGAGGTTTCACTGTACTTGGTTTCTCAGAATATGTCAATCTGACAAAGAATTTCGTTTTATGGTGGCCACTGCCCCTGCCACCATATATTTTGTATTTCATAATGAATATTTTGTATAAATACATGTATACCTATTGCATTGTCCGAGGTATATGTTTATAACCAAACAGTGTCCAGACTATGTTACACCACAATTGTACCTGAAGAGTGTCCACTGTTCTCTTTATTACATGCTTTGAATTACATTTTGTTCCAAGCTCCATGATTCGATCCAACAACTTTGGCACTCCTGTGATAAACAATAAAGAATGCCCCTGTTTGCAACAAAAACACATTTTGTTAAAACTACAGAAAGTGAGCAGGGCCACCGCCTGGATCGACAAATAAAAACTTTAACGCAAATGCAAATTTCTAAGTAATTTGACCTTGACCTTGGACATGGGTATGGTATGGAATGATAATATGGATGACGATAAGCAAGTATATGAAGTCAATCCGACTTACCGTTACAGAGATAAAGGGTATCCAAAAACTTTAACGTGGACGGACGGACAAATGGAAGGACGGACAAATACGGATACTTCGTCTGCCGGGGGTATAATTAATCTACAGGGTACAGGATGATTTAATGTACACAAGTTACACATGTTCTCTCCTTTTCCCATGAGAATGCATTAAAAATCTAGGTGTCTAATTAGTACATTTTTCAAGAACGCATGTATATTCGGGTCAGACAAATTCTAAGTTTTTCCCATCAGAATGTATCTATCCTTTAGCAGCCTGATTGGTTGAAACTAAGCTCTGCCTAGGATCAGCCAATCAAACTGCTTGATTTAGAGTACATAATTCCAGAATGTGCAAGTGAGCAGAGGCTCATAGATAACCTCGGACACCGCCCAGATCAATCAACAAAAACTTAATGTATAAATCAAAATGTTGAACACAAATTCAAAGTAACTAGACATTTAACAAGGGGTGACGTGACTAAAACTATGGATGATAATAAACATGGTATGGGATCACATGGTTTCCGAACATTTCCGAATGACATTTCCCGATGTGATGCAATCTGTGATGTCATTTTTACGATAGATTTTCTTTAAAATCTTCCTATTAACAAACGAATCGACTTTCATGATATACAAAAGCCGATGAACTTCACGAAGAATTGAGTACCATTTATTTCTTACATTCACATGATTTAGTTTAAATTTACATTGACAGTAACTGACTTTTAGTGAAAACAGCAGAATTATGAGATTAAGCGAACTGTTTATTAAAAATAAAGGGCAACCGGTTCCGTATTTGCTGCGCTATGTTTCATAAACTATTGTCATTCCAATAATTCCAGCACAAAAATATTTACACAATTCTCTAACACTTGATTGGTCTGTAGCAAGTCTCCGTCCAAAATTTATATCCCAGTAAACTCCATGCCGAACTACTTTCCGTAACCGTGAGGCGCAGTTAAAATAATTCTTAAGAAAACGGAAAATAAACACATTTTCTTGATGAATTTATTTCAAATGCTGGAATTATAAGGAATGAATGGCCTTTTTGTGGAATTTATCGGGGATATAAACTTGGAAAAGTCGCGGGAATACTGGACGAGGCCTTCCGGCCTTCGTCCAGTATTCCCGCGACTTTTCCAAGTTTATACCCCGATAAATTCCACAAAAAGGCCATTCATTCCTATATTAAAGATATGAAAGGTAATCTGCCATTTGTAAACCACATGATCCCACACCGTGGTAAACAAGCATATGAAGTTAAGCGACACAGGGTTGCAGAATATCAGGTACCTGAATACCCAACGTCAATGTTACAGTAGATGGAATGATAAATGGTAAGATGAATGGACAATCGGATGGAAAGATGAAAATAATTATAGGAATGAATGGCCTTTTTGTGGAAGTTATCGGGGTATAAACTTGGAAAAGTCGCGGGAATACTGGACGATGGCCGGAAGGCCTCGTCCAGTATTTCCCGCGACTTTTCCCAAGTTTATATCCCCGATAAATTCCACAAAAAGGCCATTCATTCCTTATAATTCCAGCATTTGACAGACACACTGGACAGACACACGGGCACTCAGTCCAGTAGCCGATTTCACCAACATTGCAAAGTATACTTTTCTAGCAAAGTATACTTTTTTGAGGGAGTAATCATTTATTTTTCCGGAAAT
>CM055277.1:45317190-45362144 GCA_029237695.1 Conchocele bisecta
GATGAAGGTACAAAAAATGGTCACATGTTGGATAGTTGTATGTGGTAGGCACCCCTTGGTTATGCAGCTGTGACAGTTTGGTGGTCCTAGGTGGTACAGTACCAAAGAAATGGACTTAAACACGAAAACTTAACATTGTAAACGCGAAAACTTAACATTGAAAAAGTCGACTGCGCAGAAAAAATGGGTCAAGTCCAAAAAAAGGTAACATGTTGGATATTGAAATGTGGTGGGCACCCCTTGATTATGAAGCTGTGAAAGTTTGGTGGTCCTAGGTGGTACAGTAACAAAGAAATGGACTCAAACACGAAAACTTAACATTGATTGTGGAAGCCGCCCGCCGCCCGCCAGCCAGCCCGGCTTTCGCCAATCCAATAGCCTGGATTTTTTTCTCAAAAAACCTGGCTAAAAATGATACAGAGTAATCGTATCCTCGATACCTTCGATTTAATAAATAGCATGACATATTCGGTCAAATGTAAATTTGATCCCTAGTTGACAACCTGTGCCATGCCCATTTTTGACCCTACACCGTTTTTGCAAATCTGAAAGAGCATTGACTGTCGATCATTCCTGTGAAGTTACGTTGTACTCTGTCTGGCAGTTCGTGACAAGAAGAATATGACCTCCATTTGTCACGGCGGCCATCTTGGATTTGGCGACAACCTCCAAATTTACGAATCTGACATGCCCCCACCCAAATATCATCCCTGTGAATTTTGACCAACATTGGCCCGGCGGTTCACGAGAAGAAGACAATAGAAATCTCTTAATAAATGGAGGACCTTTTGGCGTCCATCTTGAATGACGTAATCATCTGATTTAAACTGAAAATACTCCCAAGTGATTGTCTTGTCGATACCTTCGATATTTGACATATGACATGACCATATTCGGTCAAATGTGCAATTTGACCCCTACAACTATTTGAAACCCGCCCAGTTTTAACCCCGGGGCCACCATTGTTACAAATCTGAAACAGCATTGACCATCATCACTCCTGCCAAGTTTCATTGAAACTGGCCCAGCGGTTCATGAGAAGAATATTTTTAAGAATTTGACCAGGCTCAGGTGAGTTAAAAAGTGTTGCAGAAAACAATGTTGTATTTATAATCAGAATTATATGTTCAGGCAATTTGGTATTACCTTGATCCGCATTTGGTTGTTTCATCGCTGCATGTTCCCAACAATATGTCTGTAAAACAACAACACTTCACGTGAATTAACTTGTACCATAAAAACAACAGTGCCACAATCTGAAAACAAGTCAGGTTTATTTGTGATACAAATCAATTAAAACAAGAAATGGCAACCTTGATAATAACAACGAAAAAAAAAAAAACACAAGTCCTTGGACGGTCAAACGTGGGTCGTACTGACAGCCTTGATAACAAAAAGAAATAAAAACGTTCATATTTTGGCCTTAGAAATTTGCCTTACAAACAAGGGCATAAGTCTGCAGTGACCTTTGTAACGGTATTGTAACTTGGGACGAGTTGACCAGCGCTCGCACGGTCGTTCCCCGTTGGATAGACGCCAGACAGAAATATGAGTTATGTCCCCTAGGCAGAATATACGCCATTTGTAGATAGCAACAATAAAGGTCATTTGTAGAACCACGGGGGTATTAGTAATATTTAATTACATTCACTCGACGATACATTGTGACAGAAGTGGGCGGTGATGGCAGAGAATATCGGCATCACGTTTCCGGCGAATGTGTTCCACCGTGTGTGGGAAAATTATGAAATTGCAACAGGGCTCAATGAGAAAGATCCCAAATTGAGAATTGCCACACTACTCACATGCTTAGGTCCAGATGCAATAGAGTTGTTTGAAACATTCCCGTTGTCAGAGGAAGAGAAAAAGGGCCCCGCAAAAGTGGTAGAATCTTTTCAGACGTATTGCATTGGTGAAACAAATGAAACGTATGAACGATATAATTTTAACTGTAGAAGTCAAGAGATGGGTGAGAACATAGACGCATATGTAGCATCCCTCAGGGGGTTAGCAAAAACGTGTAACTATGAACATTTAGAGGACAGTCTTATCCGAGATAGGATTGTGATTGGCATCAGGGACAACAATAGTAGAAAAAAACTGTTACAGGAAAATAAACTCAACTTAAGCAAATGCATCGACATTTGTAGAGCCAATGAGATGACAAATGAACAAATGAAAACAATTAATCACGATGAGGTCCATGTTGATCTAGTTAATACAAAGACGCGTGATAAGAAAATGAAGGACAAGTCGCGATTCCAAAAGGAGTGTTGGTATTGTGGGCAGAAACATGCATTTGTCAAAGAAGAATGTCCTGTATGAGGTAAGAAATGCTCAAAATGCGGTGGAAAGAATCACTTTGCACTAAAGTGCACAAACAAGAAAATAAATAAGGACAAAAGGAAACAAAGCCGTGTGCACATAATCAATGACAACAATGCGAGCAGCGAATCGGAGACAGAAGATGAATATGTGTTATCGGTGGAGACTGTTAACGGTATAGATTACCCTAAGAAGCTGTTCACAAAAGTGTCAATCGGCGAGAAGCGACTGAAATGTCAACTAGATTGCGGATCTACAGTTAACATTTTATCAGATACAGATTACATGTACATGGACATCTGTGATGACCCTTGGATGACAGATCTTCCAAAATGTGACACCACCCTTCGGATGTACAATCTAACTGAAACGAAAGCCCTTGGCAAGAAGCAATTGAAGGCCATAAACCTTAATAACAAGAAAGAGTACAATCTGGAGTTTGTGATTGTGGAAGGTCCTGCTCAACCACTACTTGGTGCCCAGGCACTGCAGGCGATGAAGCTGATAACCGTCAATACAGAGCACATATCGGCACTTGACACATCAGAAAATATTGTGAATGAATATAGCGACATTTTCCAAGGTGAAGGACAGCTTCCAGGGAAGTTACATTTAGAAGTCGGTGACAATGCGAGACCGGTGAGACAGCCAGTTAGGAAAGTACCCATTGCAATTAAGCCAACATTAAAAAAGGAACTGAAACGACTGAATGATTCTGGCATAATTGAATCAGTACGTGAGCCAACTGACTGGATATCATCAATGGTTGTAGTGATGAAAAATACAAATAAAGTAACACTTTGTATTGACCACAGCGTTAAACAAAGCTTTAAAGAGGAATAATAACTACCCAATTCCTACAATTGATGACATTTTGCCAGATTTAACGAAGGCAAGAGTATTCACTGTTGCCGATGCCAAGAACGGATTCTGGCACGTTGAATTAGACGAAGAATCTAGTTATTTGACAACGTTTGGTACACCTTGGGGAAGGTACAGGTGGTTAAGAATGCCATTCGGAATTTCACCAGCTCCAGAAGAGTTCCAGAAGAGGATCGACGAAGCCCTAGAGGGGCTAGAAGGCATCAAAGCCATACATGACGACATATTGATTTGGGGAAGTGGAGACAATGATGTCCAGGCATTAGAAGATCATGACATGAAACTGAGAGCGTTATTTGATCGATGTAGGGAGAAAAACATTAAACTGAACAAGGAAAAGCTAAGGCTAAGTGTCCTTCATGGGGCATGTCATCAGTGCGGACGGATTGAAGGTAGACAATTCTAGAGGTGTCCAGAGGCTGCTGGGTATGGTGAATTACGTGCAGAAGTTCGCTCCGGGCTTTCATCAGCCACAGAGCCCCTCAGGCAGTTGATAAAGAAAGACAGTGAATTATATTGGGACGCTGTTCATGATGAATGTTTATCTGGGATAAAGGATATTCTGTCATCAGTGCCTGTATTGAAATACTTTGATACTGCAAAGCAGACTGTTTTACAGTGTGACGCGTCCGAGGCAGGATTAGGAGCGTGCCTTATTCAAGAAGGTCACCCGATTGTTTACGCTTCACGTGCACTAACAACGGCAGAACGGAATTATGCACAAATTGAGAAAGAACTGTTAGCCATTGTGTTTGGGATGGAACGGTTTGAGCACTATGTGTATGGAAGAAAGGTGATCGTAGAAAGTGATCACAAGCCTTTAGAAATAATCCATAAAAAGAGCTTAGTAAGTGCACCAAAAATACTTCAGAGAATGCTCCTAAAGCTTCAGAAATTCGACATCGAAATAAGCTATAAGCCTGGACCTGAAATGTACATAGCGGATGCGCTAAGTCGAGCTTACCTTCCGACTGCTGAGAAAGACAGGTCGTTCACCGAAAAATAAGTCGAACATGTGAACATGATAGGATTGTTACCAATTGCAAGAGAAAGGATAAAGGAGATACAACGACAAACTAGTCAAGATGTGCAACTTCAAAGCTTGATGAAAGTTGTTAAGCTTGGTTGGCCGGAGGATAAACATATGTTGTTAGATGAGGTGAGATTATTTTATCCGTTTAGAGAGGAAATAACCATACAGGATGGACTGCTATTCAAAGGAGATCGGGTCATAATTCCTGTAAGCCTCAGAGCATCCGTGTTACATTCTAGTCACATTGGTATTCATGGTTGTCTCAGAAGAGCAAGAGAGACTGTGTATTGGCCGAATATGAACAGTGAAGTGGAAAACTACATACAGTTATGTGACGTCTGCAACACATTTGGCACACACCAGCAAAAGGAGACACTTCAGAGTCATAAAATTCCGTCTCGTCCATGGGAAGTCATTGGTACGGATTTGTTTCAATTTGATAACAGAGACTTTCTGATAACCGTAGATTACTATTCAATTTTTTTCGAGGTAGACAAACTTGAAAGTAAAACTTCAAAGGGCGTGATTCCTAAACTGAAAAGACATATGGCACGATATGGCATTCCAGAAAGACTCATTTCTGATAATGGACCACAATTCTCGGGTAAAGAATTTGCAGATTTCTCGCGAGAATACGAGTTCAAACATATCACCAGCTCCCCAGCTTATCCAAAGGCAAATGGGCGCGTTGAAAACGCGGTGAAAACAGCGAAGAAGTTAATGAAAAAGGCCAAGTATTCAGGCTCAGATCCGCACCTCGCTCTACTGGACTTCAGAAACACACCTACAGAGGGGGTGGGGTGTCGCCGGCACAAGCGATGTTCGGTAGATCCACTAGGACGCTGCTGTCGATAGCTAAGACACAGTTAATGCCAGCAGAGAAAGACGCTGTCAAACACAAAGGACGGTTGTATGAAAACAAGATGAAACAGGCCAGGAATTACAACAAATATGCTAAAGATATGGAAACATTGTCGACTGGAGATACCGTCAGGGTAAAACCAATGGTACACAACAAGCTATGGAGAAAGGCAAGAGTGGAAGAACACGTAGGACTCCGATCATACACAGTTCGCACTGAGGATGACTCTGTGTACCGGCGGAATAGGAGACATTTGCGCAAAACAAATGAACCAGTTCAACTCCATGAAGATTATACCGAGCAAGATGAAGACACGCGAATTGAAATAGAACCTGTTAATAGACACACACAGATATTCGCTAATACATCCGATGATATAGCTTCACCAGCTGCTACTCAAGGCATAGACATGCAAACGATTATGTTGGAGAAGTCCACAACACCAAAGAAACAGATCGAAGAAGGTAGACAAACACCTACAGCATCGGAACGTCGATATCCGCAGCGAACAAGGAAGTAGCCTGACCGTCTGACGCTATAACTTAGTGTTACATGTGAGAGGCATAATAATCCTCTGAAAGAAACCGGATATCTAGTGCTATAAGTGTGTTCTGTAAGAGGCATAATAATCCTCAGTACAAACACACACAGATATGCATAGACTACCAGTCATGAGATGTGATGATAATATGTGCATGTACATATTGCAATGAACAACACAACAACAGTATATAAACAGAACAATACATCGGTTCTAGATTTATAGCAACAAAACAAACACAAATACCTTATTTGTGGAAAAGGGGGATGTAACGGTATTGTAACTTGGGACGAGTTGACCAGCGCTCGCACGGTCGTTCCCCGTTGGATAGACGCCAGACAGAAATATGAGTTATGTCCCCTAGGCAGAATATACGCCATTTGTAGATAGAAACAATAAAGGTCATTTGTAGAACCACGGGGGTTTTAGTAATATTTAATTACATCCACTCGACGATACAACCTTGACCTTGGGCAGTCGGACATGGGTCGTATGCAAAACAAAGCACCATCCTAAGACCCACATTGTGACCAAGTATTATCAAATTCGGTGAAGCAGTTCATGAGTTATTGTTATGAGTTCGTCGGTTCTGGACCGAATTTTGAATTCTCAGACCGATTGAGATTTGCCAATCCGGCTGATATTTCGTTATAAACCATGGAAATAAGGGACATGAGAACAGAAAAAAATGATGTGACAAATTTTATTATTTTGTTCCAACGAATTATAAGTTGTTAGAACGCATTCCAATTCGTTCTAGCGATTTCAATTATTTCGTTCCAACGAATTCGAATTCGTTCTAACGATTTCAATTATTTCGTTCTAACGATTTCCAATTCGTTCTAACGATTTCCAATTCGTTCTAACGCATTCGAATTGGTTCTAACGATTTCAATTATTTCGTTCTAACGAATTCGAATTCGTTCTAACGCATTGCAATTCGTTCTAACGCATTACAATTCGTTCTAACGCATTCCAATTCGTTCTAACAATTTCAATTATTTTGTTCTAACGCAATCAAATTCGTTCTAACGATTTTAATTCATGCGTTAGAACGAATTGCAATGTGTTAGAACGAAATAATTGAAATCCTTAGAAGAATTGCAATGCTTTAGAACGAATTCGAACGAATTCGTTAGAACGAAATAATTGAAATCGTTAGAACGAATTTGAATGCGCCCACAAGTAACGGACACAGACTATTCCATATTAAGTTTGGAACTGTTACATTACGCTGTATTAGGGGGTCATTTATGGTATATATAAAGTAGGCCTACGTACGAATGGCGTATATCCTCATCAGGATCTACAGTTAGTAAACATTTTGATAAAGGACAAAGGAATGTCTGCCATGCTAAAAGCGTTTATCTGCAATCCAAAATAATACATTCAGCATTATGATTTCGTACATTTATCGGTTTAGAAGATACAGAACGGAAACAAAATTTGACCTTTAAATGTGACCGTGACCTTGTATGCAGACATATGGGTATTGACCATGACAAGTCTCATCATGGCGAACATTTGTGGCAAATCATTTGAAACTCCATTCATCAGTTTACAGCAGAAATTAAATATTTGTGGCAAATTATTTGACAATCGATCAAACAGATTTAATATAAGAAGAGTTTCATAGGTCGGAATCAAAATGTCATTGTATGACCTTGACCTTGGACGTAGGCATGTGGGTATTGAATGCAACATATCGTCTCGTAATGGCGACTATTTGTGGCATATCATTTGAAAATCCATTTATAACTTTAGAAAATGTAGAGCGGAAATGAAATATCATGGATATGTTTTGCCTTTGACCTCTAAGTGTGATCTTGACCTTGGACGACGACACATCAGTATTGAACACAACACATCGTCTCATTATGGCAAACATTTGTGGCAAATCATTTGAAACTCCATTCATCAGTTTACGGCAGAAACTAATATCATGCACAGTTTTACCTTTGACCTGTAAGTGTGACCTTGACCTTGGATATGTTGGTTTTGAATGTGACACATCGTCTCATCATGAAAAATATCTATGGCAAATTATTTGAAAATCCATTAACAGGTTTAGAAGATATAGAGCGGAAACAAAATTTGACCTTTGATCTCTAAGTGTGACCGTGACCCTGGATGCAGACACATGAATATTGAATGTAGCACGTCTCATCATGGCAAACAGTTGTGGTAAATTATTTGAAAATCCATCAATCAGTTTAGAAAATATAGAACAGAAACCAAATTTCTAACAGACCGACAGACAAGCTGAATCCTATATTAGCCCATTTGAGATAATCCATGCGATTTTGTACCTTCGGACATCTGCATACTTTCAAGAAACATGTTTACAAAATTTACAATATTTTCCGTAAATGTCGTCAAAAGTTGATAACATTTTCAGAGTACATGCAGAATTTTTTTTTTCTTTTTTTCAGTTTTAAGTTTTTTATTTCCATACATAGTCATATACAAACAATAAATGAGTTACAAGCAGTTTAACAACATGAATTTATAGGTTACACTCCTTGTTTACAATCAACTATGAGTACATGTATTGTAAATAATTATAGATTATTGTTCATACATGGTTAGGTTGGATTTATTTAAGAATGTTATTTAGATGAGAGAATAGAGTTGAAAATGAGATATGGTGAAATAGGTTTAGTGAATAATAACTGAGCAACACATCACGATACAATACTATTACGGTATATGCTGTTATACCTAACTGTAATATGTGTATGTATAATCAGAAGGTTCGTGTATCTCTAAATGAGTGTTAGTCTAATTGGATAACATTCCATTTTCGTTCATGAACTATGAGCTTATTTCTATTCATTGCAATTTCTTTTTCAATATTTTGTGTTGCCTTTAGGTAAGACAATAACTCTGGAAATTTAGGTTCCGTGTTTCGTAATTTACATGTATATATAAAGTATTTTCCTAGTATGATACAAAAGTTGAAAAACTTGTTGTCTTGCTCATATTGCCCGAAGCAAACAGTGTGCCAATCAAAATTACATACAATATTATTATTGTTTAAAAAGGTATTCAGCTGTGACCAAACATGTTGGCTTATAGTGCATTCCCAAAAAAGGTGCTTATTTGTTTCTGGAGCCATGGCGCAAAAATCACACAAATTGGAGCTGACAATGTTACACTTAAGTAAATAATCGTTTGTAGCAACAATTCTCATCAAAAATTTGTACTGAAAATTCCTAAGTTTAGAACTTATAGTGTTTGTAAAATGATTTGTGTAGACTCTCTTCCAATTTATATTTATATCCGCGAATTCGTCATCCCATTTTGTCTAGGCTTTATGCATAACCGGTTTCTGTTGATTAAGAAACAAGTTATATAGCTTCTTATTACATTTGGTCGTGGTTTTTATTTGTTCTATTAATAGTATCTTTGTATTAATCGTGTTTATTCTTTCATTTTTAATTCGTGTTCTCCAGTCTTCAGGAATGCACGAAATCAGTTTGAAGAATTTTAGGAAATCGTTATTACTAACATCAAATAGTTCTTTTATTTTTGTAAAATTGAAGAATGATGTAGTTCTATAATCGTATAGTTGTTCTATATATTTAATCCCCTTCCCTTTTAGCCCATTCCTTGTAGTAAAACATTCTTCCATTACCTTTTATTTTCGAATTTTCCATAAAATTTGCTTTGATATTGTTTCTGGATTATCGCAGAAGTTTAGCTTGCACCATGATTTAAGAACATCTGTCAAAAAATTATTTTTTATCAAATGTTTTACGTCTGTTTGGTTTACATTTCCTTCAAATATATGTACACCACCAAAAGGCTTCAAATAATTTAAATATAGTACTTTCCATTTTCCGTGATTTTCAGTTTCTGCAAGTCATTTGACCCATGTAGTCTTTAGTGCATCAATAAACAATTCTAATTCTATCATTTTTAGCCCGCCTTCTTCGAACGTTTTAACAATAATTGTTCTACTAATTTTATCAGGCTTTGAATCCCAGAGAAAATCAAACATAATGCGTATAATTTGCTTTAAAGTCTCCTGCTCCGGATTGTTTAGAACTGTTAAAGGGAATATTAATTTTGGAAATGCAAAACTTTTAATGACAGTTATTTTACCTAGTATGGTGAGCTTTCTTTTCTTCCATTTGCCTAAACATTGCTGAAATTCCTTTATTTTAGGATCTATGTTTAAACTATGCACTTTATTTTTATCATTACAAAAATATATCCCTAAAGTTTTGGCCACATCTGCAGTCCATGAAAATGGTTTATCATCACAGTACGTAGTTGTAGAGTTCTTCGTCGAACCTGTTTTCTAAACAATATTGACTTAGAATAGTTTAAACGTAAACCTGAAATGTTTCCAAAATTATCTATTGTACTAATTAATATTTCGAGAGATTGTCTAGACCCATCCATGCAAAATGTAGCATCATCCGCGAACATAGTATTTTTTATTTCTTCACTATTTATAGTTATTCCTTTTATTAATTTATTTTTTCTGACACTGTGCGAGAGTATTTCTATTGCGATTATGAATAAATAAGGAGATAATGGACATCCTTGTCTTACTCCTCTTCCCAAGGAAAAAAAATCTGAAAGATAGCCATTACTTGTTACACAACTAGATATATTATGATAAAATATTTCAATCCATTTGATCAAGCTGGGTCCGAAGTTTAGAAAGGTTAATACCTTAATTATATACTCATGGCTTATACTATCAAATGCTTTTTCAAAATCGGCGAATAATAAGATTCCTGGTATATTTTTATCATTTGCGTGTTCAATTACTTCGGATAAGAGCCTTACATGCAGAATTATATTCAATTATATTACGCATGTACTCTGAAAAATTTGTCAACTTTTGACTTTATTTATGAAATATAGTGTAAATTTATAGATTTATTTAATGAAATTACACAGATGTCGGAAGGTAGAAAATCACATGGTGTGTGTCATATGACGTTACTGTTTTTATTGCTAAATGGTCAGGAGCGACAGATGGAACTTGTGCCTCTCTTGTACTCTGCATTTTTTTGTCAACTTTTGACTTCATTTATGGAAAATTTGTTAAATTTTGTAAATGTATTTTCATGAAATATATGCAGTTGTCAGAAGGTACAAAACCGCTATACAAACTGACAAGTGATCAATACAGTTTCAATATATGATGCTGTGCTTATACTATAAATAGAATCTAACATTTATGTCAATTTAATATGACATTTATCATGTTTATTAAACTCGTTGACTGATTTCTTAACAATCTGTGCATAGCATCATTTCTTGTGAAATAAATACCATATCAAATCATCGCTCATGGAAGATACTCTGTATGTAATATATGCAGGAAAAAAACTGTAATGCATGTCATGTGACCTTCACTTGAGCACAGGTACAACATAGTTGGGCTATAGAATGAAAATATGGAGGATATGGACTTTCATGTCAATCTGACTAACGGTAATAGAGATAGTAGGTAGCTGAAAACTTCAACGCAAATCTAGGACAGACGGACGGAAGGACGGACGGACGACGGACGGATGGACGAACGGACGGACGGGTGGCGACTACCGGTATATGCACACTACCTTTTTTCCTGGGATACAGACAAAAATTACACTCGTGGGATTTAATTTCATATTTTCTATGCGTACATTTATTATGAATACTCTTATTATTTTGTCAACTTTAGACTTTATTTATGAAAAATATTGCATATTGTGTAAACGTATTTAATGAAAGTACGCAGATCGCCGAATTAAATTGTAAAGAACAGATGTAAGAACAGGGAAATTCAACAAGAAAATTCAGCATTACTGTTATACTTACCGTAGCTGCTGTAACTGAATATGTCTGTTTCTTGTAACTATCTTCAAACGAAGCCAGGCTCTTCTTCCTTATGCACGTCCGCTTCCACGCTTCTTTCAACTGAAATGGATTCAATTGAGCCTGCAATTCGTCTCAGATGACTTTCAATATTGTTTCTAAAAATAACACCGATTTATTATTGGGTTGTATCAATCGTGTGTTCCGACCTCATAGTATCACAACAAGGGCATCAACAAAATACATAAGCCCCATTATTTCCAGTTACAGACCGGGAGCTAGACTGGCCACAAATTACATAAGACCCATTTGTCTCCAATCACGACCACTGATCAGGAGCTAGGCCAGCTCTATTTGTTTTGTCATAAAAACAGTCACCTTGACATAATTAGGGTGGTCATCCCACGTGACACGTGGAATAAGGTACCCACCGAATTTGGAAGAAAATGATGATTCGAGATTAGAAAATGTCAATTTCTCAGCTTGTACGCAACCGACGTCGATGAAATAAAGCGCACCGTACCTGCTAATGCGAGTAGTTTTGCCGGTTGCAACCCGCATTACGATAAACATTATAGTTTTCCCAAACATTCGGGATCTTAGTTTCCCCAAGTCTGAAAAGCGTTGGTAAGGTTCAAACAAATAAAGTTCCCGAAGTTCGGAAAAAATATAATGTTTAGCATAATACGGATTATAACCAGAAAAATTACTCGTAATGGCGGGTACGGTGCGCTTTTTTCATCAAAATAGGTTGCGTATAAGCTGAGAAATTTACACTTTCTTTCCTCGAATCAAGCGATTTTCTTCAAAATTCGGCGTGTACCTTACCTTATTCAAAAAGTCACGTGGGATGACCACCCTGATAATTCTGTTCATAAAAAGGTGCTACCAAATGACTTACCTGCCGACTTAACAGACAATGGAACAGGAAAATGAACAACCCCTGAAACATAAAGATTTGATGTCTTATACCGTATTTATTATAATAAACACCCCCGGGGCTAAGCAATTTGTGGGGTCAAAATATTGAAAATAGGATCAAAATATGTTATTTTCAAATGCAAAAGTCATTTAAAACAATGGCGAAAATAACATATTTAGAATGCAAATATAGTAGGAGGCTACTATTATAGTGATCATTCAAGGATATAGAAGATATGACAGAATTGAGAAACTCCGGCAAAGTTCTTAATGTGTGAAAAGGTGCAAAGTTGTCAAGATCAAAAAGTCAAGGTCATATTAAGGGCAGCATGGATGTGTGGCATTTTTTCCACAAGTATGACGTATAAACATATTAAAGTAATCTATCAAGGGATATAGAAGTTATAACATAATTTGAGAAACGCCTACGAAGTTTTTAATGTGTGAAAAAGTTCAAAGTTGTGAAGGTCAAAGTCAAGGTCATATTAAGGGCAGCATGGATCTGTGGCATTTGTCCACACGTATGCTGTGTTCACATAGTTAAGCAATCCTTCACTGGATATAGAAGTTATAACATAATTGAGAAACTCCGGCGAACTTCTTAATGTGCCGGACACACGGATGGACGCACACACCGACGCACAGACACACTGACACACAGGCCAAAGAATGTTTTTGGTTGATAAATAGGGAAAATAAAAAACAATCATCAGACGACCATATTTAATTCAACACTGTAAGGGTTATTATATGGAGTTAATATGATTGATTGTAGTTTTATGTCCATTCAACAGGAAGGTCATACACAGACATGAATGGACCAGTATGGGGTGAGTAACATACGTTCAGTATTTAAATTATAATAAAAACTTTCAGCACAGAAAGACAGTATCCTGATCTAGGGCCAGTGCATATAAAACTTCCGGAGCAGTTCTCCAAATTTGTAATCAAAATCAGGCAGTTTGATTGGTCAAGACTGAGCCAGCTCAGCCTCGACCAATCAAACTTCCTGTTATAGAGTATGAGAATGGTTAAATACTCCTAAATGTGCTGAGACATTAATATGCATACAATTTTTAATGTAATAAACAGTGAATGTCAAACATACGATCAGACTATCAGTAGTTCACTATAACAATGCTGAATTATATTTCGCCGTCTGCTGTTAACTTCCATTTTGATGAAAATATAAGAATTCCACCACGGAAGCGGAGTCGCGCCTGCCGAGGCATTTGATCATAACATGATTATGGGTATGTGCTGAAGTAAGCATCACAAAATCCGTCAGATAAATGCATGCTTAAAACACGAAAAAGGTCAAGAAGAAGAAACATAAACAAATGGTGTTTCCACAACCATGTGAAGGTAAAAAAAATCAAAAAAAAGTCAAGTTCATGTTAATGGTGGCATGATGGTATTCCAAATGATCACATGTATCATATTTAAGCAATCCGTTAAATAATATTAAAGTTATATCATGATGAAGAAACTTGTACAAACCTTTTGATGCAAAAAGATGGCTAAGTACAATTGAAGGTAAAAAAGGTCAAGGTCATGTTAATGCCGGCATGAGTGTGTTCCAAATGATCACATATATCAAGTGTCCAACTATTGAAGCAATCAGTCAAGTAATATTAAAGTTATACCATGATGAAGTAGCTTGTACAAACATTTTACATTTCGGACGATGTCGACGACGCGGACACCAACGGAAAAAGCGGCCTACAGTCGCGCCTTCTGCTAAAGCAGGCGTGACAAAAACCACATATCAACCCAATCACTTATACATTATTTCACTCAATCAATGGTATGAATTTAAGTTTTTCGTCTGCTGTTTATTTTTTAACAAGCATATAGTTTGTCAGCACTTTAGAATCATTTCCAATAGGGCAATGAGAAAAATGACAAAGTATGGAACAGCAGCAGATGAAATTTGTTTTGATTACCGAAGATGTAAGGTCATATAGTCTGAATGTTGGTTTCTAGTGCCATCCAAAAGACAGCGGATTGTAAATAGTATTACAATATATTTCATTCCTATTACGGGTATTGAACCCACGCCCTGCGGTATTGAAGTCTTATTTTCTACCACTATATTATGAACCCATCCCTACATACCTGGAGAGAATTGCAGATTGCAAATATGTACTGGAAGGCGACTAAGTTTTCATTAAAGGAGAAGATTCCAAACACCCAGGATAGCCCTAGTACAGGCAGTAGGACGCATAGACTGCGAACACCCGTCCTGAAATGGTAAATAGATCGCTGGTGGGACATTGCGATGTGAGCAGACCGTGGCCGAGTGGTACCACCGTCGGACTGCCACGCCAGCGACCCAGGTTCGATTCTCGGCCAGGGCGTCAGTATTTCTGAGATACTTTGTATTTCCTGCTCTAGTAGGCCTTTCGGATGGGGACTTTAAAAGGCGGTCACGTGTATGATATATGAAGAAGCGTCTGGGCATGTTACAGAACCAGAGGCAGAGGGGACTATTCTAATAAGAGCTAAGGCCATTTTCCTCTGTATCCACCTTCTTCTTTTTTCCCCTTTGTGGGAGACGACATGGACGGGGATCGAGCCACTGCCGTCGTTAAATCCAAGCATTTACATTTACAACATTGCGATGTTTGTGACATATACAGACAGGCCCATCGCTACCATCGCAGGTCCAGATCAGGTTCTGCATATGCAGTCATGCACGGACGGTATGTGAGTTATGTGATCTTTGTACATTGATTGTGTCTTGTTTTAAAATGTGATACAGATCAGTTCATAGTTCAAAGTTAAAGTTAAAGTTGATACTGTGTTTACTGCATAAAATGCCCTTATGCAGTGTATTAACACCGTGTGTTAACAATCATAATACACTAATGTAATAAATGAGACGGCTACAGAAACATGCTGAGTGATCAGTACAGCTTCAATTTATGCTTACGCAAAAAATACAATCTAACACTCAATGTTGTTTCTTATGGAATCAATAAACTATTTTAATATCGTACTAAATCATCACGCATGTACAATCTTTTATTTAGTTATATGAACAATAATACGGTAAATACTACCTTCAGATATACAGATAGTGCTTTTTGATATCACGTTTTCCAGGGAAGGCTAGAAAACGAATAGGAATTCAAGGCTTGTCCAATAATTCCTACCGTTACTGCGCCTAGCCTGATAAAGTTGATATCAAAAGTCAATACAATAGCATGGTATCTGTAGTGTTTTATGCTACAGAACAAGTAAATACGATGTGTTTTTATCAAAAAGACTTGTTTACATGTACTTTGCATCATTACACTGAACACATTTGGTAACGTCATGTGATTTTGTTCGATCAATGAAATGTCAGTTTTGAATTTGTTGTGACCCGGATATGCGTATCTAGTCAAGGCAGGATACAGTATTCTATCAGTCGGCACGTATCAGGCCAATGCACAGCTCGTTACCTGATAAAAGCCGATAACTTACTTGGCCTTTTCCTTGTCAGTCTTAGTCAAAATCGCCGATGATTTGAATATCTTCCTGAACACTGCTATGATTATGATGAAGTTTACCTGAAACAAAAAAACGAATATGCTAGTAAGCGTCCCAGCAAAGCAAAAGTCAGAGAGACTTTTATTTCCAATGGAAATGATTTTAAAGTGCTGTCAAACTATGTTTTTATTTAAAAAAAACAACAGCAGAATGCCAGATGACAAATTATTGACATGTCCTACATTTGAACAGTTAACATTTTAATTACTGGGAAATTTATTTTTGCAATTTTCTCAGTGGATGTTCCTACCAGAATAACGAAAACAGCAGGCCCGACAAATGCCCACAACAGACCATCTTCTGTGGATAGCCAGCAACTGGAATGGAATGGGGGAATTAGACAGCAACAAATGCCACAGTGATAGGAATTAGACATACCATTATGGTGTTTAATTTCTTACATAATATGACTTTATTTAGGTATGAAACTGGCATGATGTTCACCAGTTGATCATCTCCCACACACGTTTACTGTAATACAGATAATCAGATATGTGCATAAATTAGCAAAACAATTGTATCAACATTTCTGATTTATTTGTAAAAATGAGTACCCAGAAAATCCGCATTTGCTATGAATATTTTGTCGACATTCGACGTCATTTATAATATCACAGTTTCTGTAAACAGTTTCTATGGAAAATCGCACATCATCTTAGGTAGAAAATCACATGACTTGTCTCACTTGTACTTACAATGTATCGGTGCCGTAACCTTCAAGACGCGACACACCCAATGAAATACCAACAATAATGGCAGGCACACCTACAATGAATAGCAGTCTAATCAATGAATAACAGTTTCACCAACGAGTAGCAGTTTCATCAATGAATAGCAGTCTCATCAATGAATAGTCCATGAATAACAGTCTGATCAATGAATAGCCATCAAATCAATGAATAGCCGTCTAAACAATGAAAACTACATGTGTTTTACTACATTGCTGACCTTACACTTCTATAGTGGAATCTCTCTAAACCGGACACCCTGTAAACTATTGTGTGTGTAATATTGATGGTTTCATTTTCATTTATCTCCAGTTGTACTGTCTGATCGTGATTACAAAGCAAGACAACATGTGGTCATACGTCTGATTTACAGTGGAACTTCTCTATACCGGACACCCTGGGGACCTCCCACGGTGTTCGGTTTAGAGAGGTTCCACAGTACTAGAGACGATACCAACATGTGATATTTGTTCAGTCACTTGTGGTTCTGAAATAGGTCCTGGATCTGAAGTTTCGTCGATGATCTGACAAAGCTGACCAGTGTAGGGTCTGATCAGTTTGCACACTGAAATAGCCCGATAGTAGACTGCCTTGATTCATACCGTAATGAGTTAATAGCCCTATATATTCAGACACCGTTTATTCTGGGAAACACGGAAAACCATATGGACTGTCCTAATACTTACCTTTATATAGCATTGTTGTGCTGATAACAAATGGTGTCCAAACATTTAGAGTTTTTATGGTAAACAATAGTTTGCTGATCGAACGGTAAACAATGCTAATCTGGGTTTACACTGGTCGCAAGATCATAAGTCACCTATTGTCTGATCTTCGCACATTCGTGAGGATAACAATCTTGAAATCAAGAGGTTTGAAAGGCTGAGCCCGATAATTCCTTACCGATGATAATTATCAGGGCCGTCACTGTTTGCCAATCAGTTACTGCAGAAACAAAATCTCGTGTGCATTTCTTACCTTTGACCTCTATGTGTGACCTTGACCTTGGACGTATACTTGCGTATTGAATGCGACATTAAGATATCAATCAGAAACAAAATCTCACACACATGTTTTACCTCTGATCTCTCAGTGTGACATTTGCATTGGATGTAGACACATGTGTATTGAATGCAGCACATCGTCTCATCATGGCAAACATTTGTTGAAAATCTAAATTTAGAAGATATAGAGCAGAAATTAAATCTTTCCAACTGAACTACTGACCCTGACCGAAATGACTGACCGGAGGGCCAAACCAGGGACATTGCAATTCCGGTAAGGTGGTGGAGCGCAGTGGCCTAGTGGTTAGAGCGTCAGACTGCTTATCTAAAGGTCGTGGGTTCGAGCCTCACCGGAGGCGCTGCGTTGTGTCCTTGAGCAAGACACTTTATCCACACTGCTCCAGTTCACCCAGCTGTGAATGGGTACCGATAATTCGTGGTTGCTCTGTAAATACGAATTACCGGCTTCTCTCAAAAAATCTCTACCTCCGTTCTTTCTCCCATTCTTGGGAGACGGCATGCAAGGTCCTAGAGCCAGTGCCGCCGTTAAATATAAGCAAAAAAACTCATTGTTCAATTTCCATTACTTGGCAAGTGTGACAGAGAATCCCTATCTACAATTGTTGTAAATGGCGTATTGCCCTTTTCTTTCACCTGAGTATCGCCTTACCCCATCCCAGCGGGATGAGCCAACTCACGCATCACTTTTTTTATCATGGTGACGACACATAATAATAGTATCATCTTACCCCATGCTAGCGGGACGAGCCATTTCACACGCGACTTGGTGACGAACACATAGATGACAGATACGGCAATCTCGATTCCCTCTGCCAACATCAGGAAAAATACGACGAGCCATAAATAGTGGAGCAGGGCTGCGATGGCTGTACACACATCCTGATGGAACAGAAAACAAGAAATCATTCGGGAAATTATAATACTTAACCTGTTGTTTGCCAACAGTGCGGATTCAGATGAGCCGGCTCGTAACGAGCACTGTTTGTTGATAGCTTGTGAATTTTCACAAAATTGCCTTCATTCTGATAAATGGACAAGACACAAAATTGGCATCTGCACAGCCTGATCAGGATCTGCACAGCCATTCAATCAGTGAAACACCCGTCATGCTTCTAACAAGCAATGTATATCATTTTCAAGTTACACGAGTGTGCTATTTGATCAGGAGCTACACTGTTCACATAAGCCCCGTTTCTCAAGTTAAAGCCACATGTATCGTCACAAATCCTGTAAAAAAAAATTGATCAGTATCTAAACTTAAGTCCAACAATATTTGTCAGCAAGCAGCCCAAGTGTAAGCAAGAATATAACTGGTACCTCGTTTTCGGCACGATTGATCCCAGCCAAGAAGACAACATACGCCAAGATTAATGAAACGCACAGGTGCATCAGCAGTGTCGCTCTGGTACTCTTCACCAACCTGAATGAAAACCACATTTGAGACACACAATGTGATTTTGCACCTTCGAACATCTGCGTAATTTCATTAAATTCGTTTACAAATAAAGTCAAAAGTGGAAAAAATTCACACTGCATGTACTCTGAAAATGATGTCGACTTTTGATGCCATTTACGGAAAATATTGTAAATTTTGTAAACGTATTTCGTGAAATTACGGAGATGTCCGAAGGTACAAAATCACATGGCGTGCCTCTTTTGTCAATAATAGGTTATCAGGGCCCGTTTCACTAAACTTCGAACTATAAATGAAACGTTCGATCACACTGTTCAATCACCAATCGCATCATTTTCCACCTACATGAACAACATCATTAAACGTTAACGCATCAGGCAAAGATTTGCCAACTCAGCTTATGTGCAAATTGTATCATAATGGTAAATTTAAATTTTGCACTTACAAACTTCTTAGTCGTACACAATTTAGTAAAACGGCCACTATAATTAGAGTTAAAACTACATATTTAGAAACCATTTGCCAGTGTTACGGAAAAACCACTATAAAACAGAAATGAGACCTCCCAGTCCAGAGGTTTATAATAAAGACAACATACCTCCACACCTTTAAATGGGCGCCGACCGTCAATACAAGACAGAACAACGATATTCCACACCCGATGGCTGATATTATACTTAGCGCCAGTAGATCAGAGCCCGGCTGAAATAAAACAAATACAATAAATGTTTGCACAAAAAAGAGAAGTTTCAAGGGCAGATAACTGGGTGAAACAAGAAATGTGGCCAGTCGGCACACGAATGCCCCCGGTGGCAGATTGGAGGAACTCTGGCAAAGTTAATTAACCAAAGTGATAAGTATTCACAAGCACATTTCTGAAGGTCAAAAGGTCAAGGTCATATTAAGGGCAGTGTGGATGTGTGGCATTTGTCCACAAGTATGATGTATTGAAATATTAAAGTAATCCCTCAAGAATTATATAAGTTATGACAGAAATGAGAAACTCTGGCGAACTTCTTAATGTGTGAAAAGGTTCCAAATTATGAAGGTCAAAAGGTCAAGGTCATATTAAGGGCAACATGGATGTGTGGCATTTGTCCACAGGTATGATGTATTGAACTATTAAAGCAATCCACCAATGGATATAGAAGTTATGACAGAATTGAAAACTCCGGAGAACTTCTTAATGTGAATTAAAAGTGCAAAAGGTCATGGTCATATTAAGGGCAGCATGGATGTGTGGCATTTGTCTACAGATATGATGTATTGAAATATTGAAGTAATAGATATCAAGGGATATAGAAGAAATGACAGGATTGAGAAACTCAGGCGAACTTCTTAATGTGTGAAAAAGTTAAAAGTTGTGTAGGTCGAAATGACAAGGTCAAGGTCATATTAATGATAGGATGGATGTGTAGCATTTGTCCACATGTACGCTGTGTTGAAATATTTAAGCAATCCATCAAGGGATATAGAAGTTATTACATAATTGAGAAACTCAAGCGAACTTCTTAATGTGCCGGACACACGGAAACACGGACACACAGTTAAAACACTATATGCCTCTGGCTCTACCGAGACTATGGGCATAAAAACAGTGCAACAGACACTTGACCTGCATTTTCTGTTGATAAAGCAATAAGGGCATCGCTAAGGACATTACTATGCGAGTCCCTCGCTTGTAGCCTTGATAATAAAACATAAAGGTGTTTGCCTTACAAACAAGGTGAAAATAAGCTCTAAGTGACATTGACCATGGGCGGTGGATTGTAGGTCATATGTAAAGCAAAGCACTATCGTTAGACACATATTGTAGCCAAATATTATCAAAATCGGTGAAGAAGTTCATGAAATATGGAAAAATGAAAGGTGTTACTAAAGTACGTACCAACATACATACGTACATACATGGACTACTAACTTAAAGGCTATATCCCATCTTGCCTATCGGCAAGGAGATAATATATGGCTCAGTTGGAACGGCTGTATTTTTGTAAAATATATACTTTTTCATGAAAAAAACACCATGGTGCACATTTCCAACATGCGTAGAAGACATGCATAAAGTTTCAGATTGATTGATAGAAAGCTTGTCAGAGGAGTTAATTACACAAACTTTATGCCCTATATAATTTTGTATGCAAAAGTTTAGAAAAAATGGCTAAGTTGAAAAGGTCATATTTTTGTGAGAAAAAAATAAAGTTTTTTTCTCACAAAAATACCATTGTGCACATTTTCAATATGTGCAGATGTGTGTAATGTTTCAAATTCATTGACTGAAAACTGTTGGAGGAGATGGTTACACACAATATGCAGTACATGTGAAATTGTTCAACCTATTTTAGCACAGATATGTTCGCCAAATTGATATCGTTAACATCCCTGTGAAGTATCAAAAAGATATTTCAAGTGGTATATGACTTATGCTCCAAACAATGATTTTCATAAAAACTGTGATCTTTTTTTTGTAAATGACGTCGAAAGTCGACACAATTTTCATAGCAAATGTGGAATTCTGTTCCGCATTTGCTCTGAATTTCATCAATTTACAACATATTTACGGAAAATATCGTAAATAATGTCATACATATTTTTCAAGAGATATCACTCATCTTCTCAGGTAAAACATCACATGGCTTGTCTTCTCATATGATCCTTCATGACGGGTTCCTCGTTAACATACACATACCCTCCTATCCACTGGGCTCCCAATAATGCGACATACCGTTTTTCCAGGACTCATGAGCACTGCGAAGTTGGTGAAGTGATTACAGGAACATACTGTGTGTGTGTCACTAGTGGAGACCATTGCACACCCGTCGGACGACCAGGTGCTGTAACAAAATACAAGAAAATTCGTCCTCTCAACCCATATTAGCTGGACTTGACTCCTCTAAGTTAATTATCAGACTATTCCATTATCCAGAAATCATTTTTAACACAATCAGAAAATATCCATATGCAGTGCGGATCCTGATGAGTGAGCTCATCTGGATCTACACTATTTGCAAACATTATAATGCAAGTCTGTAGTGTTGACATGGCATATAGGAGATATATGGTCGGAAAGTTAATTTTCATGCTATTCTATAGAAGTCATTATGTACGAACTCAGAAACCATTTACAAACAGTGTAGATCCCGATGAGCCGGATCATCTGGATCTATATACACTGTGTGCAATCATGGAGGTCTTTAGTGTTGAAATTGTTCACCATTTTGCCATTCAACTGGCATTAACCAGTCATTTTTTTAACAAGACCAAAATATATCACGAGCAGTTCAGATCCTGATGAGATGGCACATTATGAGCTGGCTCATCTGGATCTACATTGTTTGTAAACGTTGGGATGGAGTGTACAAAAGTTTAACCCTTTCATCCCTAAGTAACTGGAATGGACTGTGATATGTTCATTTTCCGACCAAAAAAAACCCTCACAAAATGATTTTTAGACTAGTCCATTTATAAAATGGGGGTGTTTTTTCTAAAAATTAGTTGTAAAACGTGCAGATCCTGACGAGACGGCTCGTCACAAGTCGGCTCATCTGGATCTACACTTTTTGCCAGTACCATTATACAGGCCTGTGGTGTTGAAAGGGTTAACTTGTAAAGTGACAAATAGGCAATACATGGAAACCTCTCTAAACCGGACACCCTGGGAGGTCCCCAGGGTGTCCGGCTTAGAGAGGTTTCACTGTAAATCAGGTATTTAATTATTCAGAGCCATAGTTGTGTGCTATGCGATCATGAACATACATTATCACCTGAGATAAATGACCAAGAAACTCATCAAGAATAAGATAACATGTGTTTTCTTGGTGTCCGGTTTAGAGAGGTTCCACAGTATATGGTCAGAAAGTTAGTTTTCAGACTATTTCATTAGTTTAAACAATATTTATTTCAAATAATATACATGTATATATATGCATCAAAATACATATAAAGTAACGGTTAATAAGGATTAGAAAACAAGCTCACAGAGCTTATGTGAATTCTTCTCATTGAGTAAAGCATCAGTAAATGGGAATGTGGCAAGAAAGCATATAATGTATACATATGTAAGTTTTGTTAGATAATTGAAGGAAAAAAAAGAGTTATCCCAAGCATGCGCTCCGAACCATTGGCATTGAATTGAACTGATATTACGATATACGACTAGCATTTTTCCTGCTATTGGTAGCTTACAAGATAATCGTTACAAACCGTTCAGTCGCAGGGGCAGTCTCCCGTCATGCAGTGAAACGTTTAGAGGCAATAATGAATTGTTAACTATTTCATTAACAAGCAGTCATTGTTGTACAAAATCAGACTATATCCACAAACACTGTACAACCGAGCCGGATCATCTTGATCTACACTGTTTTCAAACACTTTGCTGGAGGTCTGTAATGTGAAGGATTAACCATTTCACCCGTAATCCTTCCAACACCACAGGCCTGTATACATGTAGTGGTACATGTATTGGCAAAAAGTGTAGATCCAGATGAGCCGGCTCGTCACGAGCCATCTCATCAGGATTTACACTTTTTCCAAGTAATTTTCATATTTTTGAGAAAAAAACACCCTCTTTTATCATAAATGGAATACCGGTAGTTAGAAAATTATTTTATGATAATTGGATTGGTCGGAAAAGGAACATATCAAAACCCATTCCAGTTAGTTAGGTGTCAAAAACTAATTTCTCGACTACACATCACAGAAAGAACATTTCTTTTGAACAAACAATTGGAATTTTGGAGTCAGGTTTTCGGCATTTAGTTTGCATTGTCATTTACAATTTGTTTAATAGAATTGTTCTTGCTATGTATCCTTTATACATGTATATGAATTCAAAATTATGATCATGACAACTTACGTTTCCCCGAAGTCCCAGAAAACGCATATGGGTCTTGAATAGTTGGGCTGTGAAAACATGAATACATCAACAACTAGATTGGTCAGTAAGCGAGGCTTACGGAATACCCCCCGCGTGGGGCCAGGTACCCCTAAAATATGTAAACATTTCCAAGTGTGGGCTTGTGACCTCGACTCTGTGCTTAGCAGGAGCAGCACGAACGTGAATTTGACACAGGGTGGTAGAGGTCCATTGGAGCAATGCGTGTGTGAAATGTGAAGCAGATCCGAGCAAGGAAATAGAAGTTATAACCGATTTCTTTGATGTTAAGTTTTGTAAAGAGACTAAGTATGCGACCTTGACCTCGAGATCAGCGGGAATTTGTTACAGCATGATAGTATATAGAGCCTTAGATGAATGCATGCATGAAATATTAAGAATTTTCGATAGAAGAAATTGAAGTTATAACATATTTCTCTGATGTGAAGTTTTGTAAAGAGACTAAGTATGCGACCTTGACCTTGGGATCAGCGGGGGTTGGACATTCGTGGATTTGGCCCAGCATGGTAGCAGAGCCTTACAGGAATGCATGTGTGAAATATTAAGCATTTGAGATGACGGAAATAGAGGTTATTACATATTTCTCTGATGTTCAGTTTTGTGAAGAGACGAAGTATTTGACCTTGATCTTGGGATCAGCGGGAGTTGGACGGTCGTGGATTTGGTACATAATGGTAGTAGAGCCTTACAGGAATGCATGTGTGAAATATGGATCATTTTAGATGAAGGAAATAGAAGTTATAACAATATTTATATGATGTTAAGTTTACGGACGCACAGACGGACGGACGGACGGACGGACGGACGGACGGACGGACGCACGTACGCACGTACGCACGCACGCACGCACGCACGCACGCACGCACGGACAAACTCGTTGCGGGGGTATACTTATTTGTAAATAGCAAGCAATCCGCATTAATACGATTTGTTGAATGATACCTCTGTAACCAAAAACCCACTCTTCCAATGTTTCAGCCGAAACGTCAGAAGAGTGGGTTCTGGGTAACTAAAGTATTGTTCAATATATCAAATTAATGCGGAAAACTTGTTTTAATTAAGGACAGTACTTCAGTAACCAAGAACCCACTCTTCCAACGTTTCAGCACAAGGCCTTTATCAAGGAATTAATGTCCACTATACGCTAAGTGGCATCCATTTTAGATTTCACAATGACAGTGGGTTCTTGGTTAATGAAGTATTGTTAAACATATTCACAACTAGTTACGACTGATGGGCTGGTTGGTGATCAATTTATTAATTGATTGGTTGATTGAACAATTGTTCCAACTAATAGTTGGATAATTTATTTATTGATTGATTGAATAGATTGAATAGATTGAATAGCTGACTGTCTGAGTGTAACAATCACCAATAGACCTGTCATGGGACGGATCTAGTAACTCAGGATAGAAGATATGTGTCTGTGCCCGGTTAGCTCCACATGTGGAAGACTCGGACCTAGGACCCAATAAATGGCTCATTTGTAAACCGTTATCCCACCCACCAATTTCCGTATAATAGACAGGATAGCCTTTCGTGTCTATGGTACGGAAATTGGTGGGTGGGGTAACGGTTTACAAATGAGCCATTTATCAGGTCCTAGGTCCGAGTCTTCCACCTGTGGTTAGCTCAGACGGTAGAGCGGCCGTCTTGTAAGCGGGAGGTGCCGTGTTCGAGTCCCGGGTCGGGTGCATATTTTCTCTTCCCGTTACAATTGGCCCCCAATGAGGGGACCATGACTGATATATATACTCCGAGATTGTCCCACAGATAATCACTAATCCCAAAAAATATGTAATTCGAGGACGAATTTCAATTTGGAGGGGATGTATGTCACGGTACGGATCTAGTAACTCAGGAGAGAAGATATGTGTCTGTGCCTGGTTAGCTCAGTCGTTAGTGCGACCGAGGTGCCGGGTTCGAGTCTCGGGTTGGGTGCATATTTGCTCTTCCTGTTACAGACTGACAATCGAGTATCCAGATCAATGATATCACTTAGCAGCCTAATACCACGTAAACGTATGATACGGTAGTTGCCAGATTGGTCAAGTGAGTTTGCTCTGGGTACTCCAGTTTCCTCCCGCATAAAACACCACTGTTACACCTCCATCCGTGCCAACAAAAACAGCAGTTAATTTATTGCAGATGTAACATGCAAAATGCAAACATTTATCCCAGCCTATTGATTTGATTTAATGCTGTTTAATAGCCTGTCAACAGCTAACGTCGTTTAGGCCGGATTAATGGGGTCGAATCCCATATGTTACCTGTTGTGATGGGGGGAGGGGGGTGCCATGTCCTCACCACACCAGAGTCACTTAGTCCCATTCCCCAAAAGGGATTCTGTTAAGGATGATTCCCATCGTTAAATTTACACTTCACATAATCCCACCTGCCGCCCTCCTCATCCTATTAAACTGACACTTACACTTGAATGTTGGAATGTGACGCGAGCCGGAGGGTCCAAGTTAGTCACTGGTTGCTGGGACAGGAACGCGATCATTACATCTGAGTTGATGTCCATAGAACCACTGTCCACAACTTGACTGAAACATTCAATGGCCAAATGAAAGAAAAAATGCAACAGTTAAGATCATAATAAAGTTGTTCTAAGAGAAGTTACTCATGGTTGTTCATGTTTGATAACCTAATTATATAATTGGGGGCCGTTTCACTAAACTTAGTACGACCAAAATGCTCGCAAATGCAAAATTATGATACATTTTTTTTATAAACAATTATTAGATTTACATTTATTGAGCATATGCATGCAGCCTATGCTCAGTAAATGTAAATCCATCAATTGACATTTCCAGACGATCCTAAATTTGCACTTACAAACATTTTAGTCGTATACGAAGTTTAGTGAAACGGCCGCCATGTCTATAACATACCCATTTATCTTAAATTTCTTTGCAACAATGTCTGGTAAATTTCGGAAAACCTGACTGGAGTATTCTTTCGAGGTCATTCCTGAAAATTGGAAACATTTTTCGACATGTACAAAATGAAAGTGAATGGGTTTAACGTCAAATAGGGACTCTACCTGTACAATTATGTCCACTTCAAAAAAAAAAGAAATGGGTCTACTGGCAAATACATCAAGGCCAAAATTAAATGAGTTTAGGTTTGCCCAACCCGACCCTTCTTTACAAACATGGCTAGGTAGGTATGTATAGGCAACAAAAATATATTCTCTGTAGTGTTTATTCATCTCTGGTAAACACAAATACAAACTAGATTGATTGATTGATTGGATTGGTGTTTAGCGACCTATTAACAGCCAAGGTCAATTAAGGCCACCAGTCCAACGTGTTCGATCCCGTATGTAACCTACTGCATTAGGGGGGGGGGGGGGTGCCAAATTCAGAATGGAATATTTACATCGAAAAAGAAATGTACTCAGCCCTGAAATTAGAATAACCTGGCCTGATGCCCGGTCCATACCACCACATTGCCCCTGAAAGTAATATGATTGCAAATAATCGTAATACAAACGTAATGGGCATAACCAGATTCAACTGTCACATACACAAATGTCAAAGACGTACGTGAGGGTCAAACTAGGTTTCCGGTTGGGATTCCGGTAAGGATGAACCCCGATCGTTAAATTACCTATCGCATGCGCCCACCTGCCACCCACTAAACAATAGAAAATGTGGTCTGTCGACACACTTATGGCCCCTATAGGTAATTTGAGAAACTCTTACAAAAACTCCGAGAAAAAAACGGACGAACATACAGACAGACGGATGGACGGGACGAAACCTATAGGGCAGCGCCGATTCTTGTCAGGGCCCTGAAAACGCTTTTACTTTTACACCGAAAAAATATTGAGAATAGGCACATATATTTTGGGTAGGTAGTATTCGGGTAACCAACACCATTTTGAGCAATGGCCTAAAGAATGAACGTGTGTCAATGACCTTGACATTGTCGTTAAACAGGGTTATGGCTATTTCAGCACAATAATGCGGTAGGTTGTTACATAGGCGTCAAACAAATGTAACAATTTCAAAAGGAAAAACAGATATTAAGAAGTAATGTTAAACACTACCAGAAATGATTACTGTTTTTAAAAAAATAAGATATAGTGTGGGCTTTCATTGCATATATCTTTCAGCACTGAGGGCATAAACTGTTTGCCATTTAACCAGTGGATCGGTCATTTCTCTAACAAGCGGCTTTGATGTATATATGTATAACAGACAGGTACACATTATAGTAGCGCACACTAACTACGAGCGGTACAATAATTAAATGATTTTATGACAATTTGTATGGAATGAAAACAAAAGTAAAACATACAAACCTGCAAAATTGCCCAAATTCATGCAACATTATACATGTAACACCAAGCAGGTCAATGCACAGTGGGACCTCTCTAAACTTTACACCGTGGGGGTCCCCAGGGAGTCAAGTTAAGAGAGGTCCCACTGTAATCCAAGGTGATATTTGTTTACAGGTTCGTTTATGTAGTAATTGAATAATTGGGAAACCTAAAGCGTGGCTGCAATACAGGTAATTGCTATTCGGAGGTTGCCTTTAGCACAGGTTCGACTGAATATAGAATGACATGTGCTTATATATAATTAATGTGCAAGCATACACAAACAATACCATTGTAGAGATAGATACATGTAACAGTGAAACTAATCCAAATACAACACACCAAGGTCTCTATAATGCCCAGTTTCTATAAGGCCATACAAATAATTACCGGTACTTTGATTTGGATATGGAGGTTGCAGAAAATGATGCGAGAGTGCTGTTTTTTTAATATATTTGTTTTTGTACGAGATCCTCGTTTGTGATTTTTAAAGTCACCAGATGCATTTCGCTAGCCACTGTCACATGTGGTTTACATATGTGTTTAATAAAGTTACTATAACCTCTTTAGACCTGAAAAATCGATAACCAGATTTTCATCAGACATGAATTTATAATACATTTTTGTAATAAAGAGCTCAGACGCGCAAGTCTTTTTCTGACGCGGCGGTATATATGAGAACCAAAGTATTTGTACGGCCTAATAAGGTAACTGATGTAAGCCACAGGTTGCAGTAAGTAACATACCAAGGTCGTTCAAGGCATTAAATATACCTAAAAGTATCAATAATTAAAACATATCCAACAGTGTATTGTCTGACATAAAAATAGAGAGTAAAACAAAATGGTGTGGAGTGTATTTTTAATTATTGATACTTTTAGGTATAGTTAAAACATTTATATACCATTATTTCAACCTGTGATGTAAACCCAATGTAGTTCATTACTTGAAGTGACCACCTACCATTAAACGACTCGACTGGTATAAACAGGGCCGATGTTGTATCTCTCATCCAAGATGGCAGTTTAACCTCACTGTTGGGGAACGTGTATGCTGATCTATCGGACACGTCACGTCGGCCAATTTCAGCATCTGATAAATATGTGACGGAATATGAGACACGCCATGCGATTTTGTAAACGTATTTCATGAAATTACGCAGATGTCCGAAGGTACAAAATCACATGGCGTGTCTCATATGAGAAATAGGTTTTTTATGACCTTTGTGGTCAGTGTAGCTCCGGAATTTTAACACTGCCATTATTAGAAATAAGGTGAATAGTATTTGTGTTCAGTCTAGCTCCTGATTTGTGCCTCTGACTGAAGAAATAGGGTCAATGGTATTTGTGGTCAATGTTGATCCTGATTTGCCACTGTGACTGAAGAAATAGTGTCAATCGTACTTGTGGCCAGTCCAGCTCATGATTTGTGACAGTGATTGGGATGATGATAAAGAAGAACATGATGTGTCAGGTCAATCCGACTTATGGTTGCACAGATATAAGTAATTAACACAGACTTTGTACTGATTGACACATAGACATCATCGTGATCGCGATCTCTCGCTTTACACAAGAGGGCTTGACAAAAATGTGGCTGTTTCTGGAGAAATGGGGCTTATGGGTTTTGTGACCAGTGTAGATCCAGATTTAATAGGTATATGTACCGTATTTCTTTGGTTGAGTCACGGTCAACTAGAGTAAATGTACTAGTCGCGACACTTACATTATGTTCTTATGTTTGTAGTGCTTCGTGAAAATGCCGGTAGTCGATGACGACTTACATATGTTCGTGTGTGTATAATGTTTCGTGAATATGCAGGTACATGTAGTCGATGACGACTTACATATGTTCTTGTGTATGCAATGTTTCGTGAAGGTGCCGGTAGTGGATGACGACTTACATATGTGCTTGTGTGTGTAATGTTTCGTGAAGGTGCCGGTAGTCGATGACGACTTACATATGTTCTTGTGTGTGTAATGTTCCGTGAAGGTACCGGTAGTCGATGTTCTTGTGTGTGTAATGTTTCGTGAAGGTGAAGGTAGTCGATGACGACTTACATATGTTCGTGTGTGTGTAATGTTTTGTGAAGATGCAGGTAGTCGATGACGACTTACTTATGTTCTTGTGTGTGTAATGTTCCGTGAAGGTGCCGGTAGTCGATGTTCTTGTGTGTGTAATGTTTCGTGAAGGTGAAGGTAGTCGATGACGACTTACATATGTTCGTGTGTGTGTAATGTTCGTGAAGACGCCGGTAGTCGATGACGACTTACATATGTTCTTGTGTGTGTAGTGTTTCGTGAAGGTGCCGGTAGTCGATGACGACTTACATATGTTCTTGTGTGTGTAATGTTTCGTGAAGATGCCGGTAGTCGATGTTCTTGTGTTTGTTGTGTTTCGTGACGGTGCAGGTAGTCGATGACGAATTACATATGTTCGTGTGTGTGTGTAGTGTTTCGTGAAGGTGCAGGTAGTCGATGGCGACTTACATATGTTCTTGTGTGTGTAATGTTTCGTGAAGGTGCCGGTAGTCGATGTTCTTGTGTGTGTAATGTTTCGTGAAGGTGAAGGTGGTCGATGACGACTTACATATGTTCGTGTGTGTGTAATGTTTCGTGAAGACGCCGGTACATGTAGTCGATGACGACTAACATATGTTCTTGTGCGTGTAGTGTTTCGTGAAGGTGCAGGTAGTCGATGACGACTTACATATGTTCTTGTGTGTGTAGTGTTTCGTGAAGATGCAGGTAGTCGATGACGACTTACATATTTTCTTGTGTGTGTAATGTTTCGTGAAGGTGCCGGTAGTCGATGACGACTTACATATGTTCGTGTGTGTGTAATGTTTCGTGAAGACGCCGGTAGTCGATGACGACTAACATATGTTCTTGTGCGTGTAGTGTTTCGTGAAGGTGCAGGTAGTCGATGACGACTTACATATGTTCTTGTGTGTGTAGTGTTTCGTGAAGATGCAGGTAGTCGATGACGACTTACATATTTTCTTGTGCGTGTAATGTTTCGTGAAGGTGCCGGTAGTCGATGACGACTTACATATGTTCGTGTGTGTGTAATGTTTCGTGAAGGTACCGGTAGTCGATGACGACTTACATAATTATGTTCTTGTGTGTGTGTAGTGTTTTGTGAATGTGCAGTTCGACGATGACGAAGTTTCGTGAAGTTGCAGGTAGTCGATGACTACTTACATATGTTCTTGTGTGTGTAGTGTTTCGTGAAGGTGCCGGTATTCGATGGCGACTTACATATGTTCGTGTGTGTGTAGTGTTTCGTGAAGTTGCAGGTAGTCGATGACGACTTACATATGTTCGTGTGTGTGTAGTGTTTCGTGAAGGTGCCGGTAGTCGATGACGACTTACATATGTTCTTGTGTGTGTAGTGTTTCGTGAAGGTGTAGGTAGTCGATGACGACTTACATATGTTCTTGTGTGTGCAGTGTTTCGTGAAGGTGCCGGTAGTCGATGGCGACTTACATATGTTCTTGTGTGTGTAATGTTTCGTGAAGATACCGGTAGTCGATGTTCTTGTGTTTGTTGTGTTTCGTGACGGTGCAGGTAGTCGATGACGAATTACATATGTTCGTGTGTGTGTGTAGTGTTTCTTGAAGGTGCAGGTAGTCGATGGCGACTTACATATGTTCTTGTGTGTGTAATATTTCGTGAAGGTGCCGGTAGTCGATGTTCTTGTGTGTGTAATGTTTCTTGAAGGTGCAGGTAGTCGATGGCGACTTACATATGTTCTTGAGTGTGTAGTGTTTCGTGAAGGTGCCGGTAGTCGACGACGACAGCTGCTTCATCTTCGCCTTGATAAACGTCTCCACGACTTGGGCAACATTGATGGCGCCAGGCTGACTCTGAACATCAGACATAATAGGGTTTAAAAACAACTAACCCTTTCAACACCACATACCTCTATAGTTGTATTGGTAAACAGTGTAGATCCAGATGTGCCGGCTCGTGACGAGCTGTCTCATCAGGATCTCCACTTTTACTTGGGGGTGAAAGGGCTAATAAGGAACATTACCAAGCCACAGGAAATCACAGAATGAAGAGACTTACATGGTTGATATGAGCGTTCCAGGTCTCCTCGTGTTGTTTATTCAACAGGTTGCTTGCCACCTCAAGGAAATTCTGAAAAAGAAATGAATGGGATTTAACGTCCCAGCAACAGCTATGGTCATATCGCGATTGGACCACAGTTTAAAGTCTCATCCGACAGACCAGTGGGATGGAAATACTACAAACGCATCTTGTAGGTATTGAACCTTCATAATTGAAGTCCTGTATTTACCACTTAGCCACAGCCCATGCCTCAAGGAAATTCTGAAAATTTGACCCAGGGCCTCTGATATTAACAATTGTGGCAGTGACTGGAGAAATGAGGCTTATGGGTTTTGTGACCAGTGTAGATCCAGATCAGCCTGTGCATCCGAATTATCTGATCAGGTTCTGCACTGGCCATTCGATCAACAATTAAAACACCCGTCATGCTTTTAACAATCAAGATAGATACTTATCAGGCTACAGGATTTGATCAGGAGCTACACTGGTCAGAAATCCCATAATACCTATTTATCCAGTCACCGCCACATTTTCTGAGCATGCACTTAATTCTCATGCACGAAATCATAAAGTTTAGTCGAGGCGGAGTTGTGCAGCCTCAGACAATCAAGCTGCGTGATTTTGTGTACAATGTTAGAGAACGAGCTGAGAAGTTGTAGAAGCACAGGCACAATGATTGCATCGGCGTCTCTATGCCTTGTGGTTGTAATCTTTCTGAGCATGTAACCTGTTCTCATACTCAAAATTACCCTTCACATGCTCTCAACCTGACTCCTGCAACATGTGCAAGGCAATACACTGTTGCATCCTTGCCAATCTGGACAATGAGGCTTACAGGTAGAAGACTCGGACCTGTGACATAAAAATATGCCCATTAAAACAAATTCCCATTAACCCACCCACCTGGTGTCACAGTATGACACAAAGTGGGTGGGGTAATGGGATTTTTTTAAAAATACATGTTTTTATGTGACAGGTCCGAGTGTCACACCTGTGATATTATGTAACAGGTCTGAGTGTCTCACCTGTGATGAAGCTCACTTTTCTGGCAGCAACGAAGTTATAGGTGGGGTAGACCAACATGCCATGTCTCTATATCATGAATGTTATCATTTATTATTTACTAAAGCAGTAGTATATAAGAGTCACAATGATACCATCACCTTTGGAAGGCACCGGCTACGCGCGGCACCTTCCACAGCATGATGGTATCATTTGTGACTCTTAAATATAACTAAACTAAACCTGCGAGACCATATATTTAGACATGAGAAGATACACCTATTAGAGATAAAAATCCGTATGTTATACTCAGTATATATACAACAATCTGTCATACTTTATTACGAATAAAATATAAACTGACACCCTATTAAAGATAAGAAATCCATAAGTTATACTCAGTATTTACATCAATCTGTCACAAATATAAACTGACACCCTATTAAAGACAAGTTATCCATAAGTTATACTAAGTATATTACAACAATCTGTCATACATTTATTACAAATAAAATATAAACTTACACCCTATTGAAGATAAAAATCTATTGGTTATACTCAGTATAATGCCTACCATAAAGCAAATGAGAGAGCAAGCTAAGAGTTGGGGAATTTCCCTAAGAGGTTTGAGACTCAAGAAAGATATAGCAGATAGGATACGTGACGCGCGAGCCGTCGTCTACGAGGAGAGGCTGCGGCGTGCGGTTTCGACCGGACGACTGCCCGCCGACCCCGAAAAACGCTCCGAGAAATTGGAGAACGAGACGACGGCCAGTCTGCGCGCCACCGCTTACGCGCAGCGTGTAAAAGAAGATCCCAGCGCACGTAGAAAACCCCTATACAAGGCGTACTACAATAAGATTTATCAAGGGTTGGTGGGGAGACCTCCCAAGAAGAGGAGAGATATCGCCAGAGCTTTGGTGGAGGAGGGTCCCAGGATTCTCGCCGAAGAAGCCGAAGTTAGGGAAACTGTTGATAGGGTAGGAGGAAGATAGTATGGACTTTCGAGAGGGGGTAGACGGGGAGATCGCTAATCGCATAATGAATAAAATTCGCCCAGAGATGACCACGGCATGTTATCTGAGGTATTTGTGCTCGTATCGTATTAGGAAACATAGAGACCGACGCTACTATGATCTATCACAAACAATCAAAGGGCAGTCCGTGGATAAAACGAGATCGCCAAACCGCGAGAGTTGGATATATGATAGAGAGAAAGGTCGAATGGACATCGACAAAGTCGATAGACCAAACACAAAATGGACCTTCGTTCGTTGGATATCGGTCGAGGTGAAGATGATCATCGACGCACAACAACTTCTCATGGGAGCGGGAAAACTCCCAGACTGGTTAAGACAGAAAAAGGGAATGTATTCCGTCGACACGTACGACGACTACTTGTGTCTGTTTAGGTGCATAGCTATCCAACGTGGAGGGAAACCAGACCGCTGTTGTGAGAAGGCACGAGCTCTGGCTCGCGAATATCTCGGGCATGATAACGGACCGGGTAGCCAGGGAATTCCCCTGGACGATATTAAGAAGTTCGAAAAGCATTTCAAGCTGGGTATTCGCGTTTACGAGCCCACCGCCGATGGAGTGTAGTACCTCATGAAGGTTCCGGCAAATTACGACGTGGTTGGGGGGAAGACAATGACGATAGGAATGTTTGGAGGTCACTCGTTCCTCATAACGAATCTCCGCAAGATGACGAAACGAGTACGGGTGCACCGGATGTCAACAACGGTTCACAAAGTCGTGTAACATGCACAGGCACGCGACCACCGACCCTGCATGGGTGGGAAGACCGTGGTGACATGTCCAGGTAAGAGGGTAGAGAGACCGCAGTCGGCCTACGAGAACGCCGTTTCTATACCTAAGGGATCAGCGAGTGTGATGTCGATTCAATGGTTGAGCAGAGAAGAGGAGAGGGTGGGAAAGCACATACATCACGCCGACTGAGGTCACGGTGGTGAGAGGTGGGTGGCCGGTGATCCGGTCGACGGTTACTGTCACGAGACCGAGACCGTGTTTCAGTTTCACGGATGCTACTGGCACGGGTGTCCGAGGCAGTGCATGAGAGGTAACGCGAGATCGCTGTACAAGAGGACGAAAATTCAAGACGCCAAGATAAGGAAGGCGGGTTACGAGCTGGTGGTGATGTGGGAGTGTGAGTGGTTGAATGAGGTGAATACCTACTATCCACAATCGCCACGCGAGGAGACGACTCTGTACCCCACCAGATAGTCTACGACTTCGAGGCGTATCTCGACAAGTCAAAAACCACGCGACCCACCAAAGACCTGACTTTCGAGGTCGAGCACGTTCCTATATCGGTGTCGTTGGGGGATACGATGCATGAAGGGATCACACATCTATGCGAACGAGATCCCGACACGCTAGTCGAGAAGTTCGTGACCAAGCTGCAGATGAGAGGCAAGGCAATCAGGGAGGGGGTTAGGAAGAAGTATCTGCCGGCCGACATAGATATGTTATCGAAGTCTCAGCAAGCAAAGATTATCTCTTGGATTGACCAAGTCCCGGTGGGGTGGGGTTCAACTGTAGCAGGTACGACCTGAACCTCATCAAGCAGTACTTTGTAGAGAAGTTGGCGGCCACCGTGAATAAGGTGATGGTCGGAAAGAGCCAGCACGACGATGTTTCTGTTTACCCCAGAGTTTAGATTTCTCGACATCATCCAGTATCTGGGACCCGGTACCACGTACGACCGGTGGGTTAAGGCGTACGACTGTAAAACGGTAAAGTCTCACTTTCCGTACGAGTGGTTCGATAGCGCGGACAAGCTCGACCATCCGGGGCTGCCAGACTATCCCGAGTGGTACTCGAAGTTGAAGGGTGAGTTCCTACTGTCGTTGTCCGAGTGGAAAGAGTGTAAGAAGGTATTCCGAGAAAAGGGGATGAAGACGTTCAATGAATGGTTGCAACACTACAACGACTTGGATGTAGGACCGTTCCTGGAGGCTCTGACTAAAATGACGGAGTTCTACAGGGGAAGAGGCGTGGACATACTCAAGGATGCTGTGTCTCTGCCCGGTGTTTCGCTTCAGTACCTATTCCGCGGGTCGATCGATGGGAAGGCGGACACGCCCGAGCTGTGGTCAACGAAGTCTGAAACTTACGAGATGATGAAGCAGGGATTGGTCGGTGGTCCGTCCATAGTATTCTCCAGATACGCCGAGGCTGGAAGGTCAACAATCAGGGGTCAGGTGGGGAGTCGGGAGGAGAAGATGTGCAAGGCGGTGGTGGGGTACGATGCCAATGCTCTGTACCTATCTACTCTGTCGAAGGACATGCCGTGTGGTGAGAAGCAGATATGGAAGTGTGACGACCCGGAAAAGACAGTCGTATATAGACTGTTTCGTGAGGAAGGTCAGGAGTGAAAAGTGGTTCGGATTTGCGGAGTTGGATATAGAGGTCCCGGAAACGTTGAGGAGACAAGTTCTCGGAAATGTCACCGCTGTTCGTTAATCGAGAAGTCGATGAGAACGAGGTTCCACAGCACATGAAGGACTACCTGGCCGGGACCGGGAGGAAAAGAGTCGAAGGACAGAGAATGCTCGTGGGGGCAATGTCCGCCAAGAAGATGACCATATACTCCCCGCTGCTAAAGTGGTATCTGGAGCACGGTCTGATCGTCAAGGCGGTGCATAGGGTGATAGACTACACGCCCGGCAAACCGTTTCAATGGTTCGTTAAAGAGGTCACCGCTGCTAGACGGACGGGGGACGTCGTTAAGAGCAAGGCGGTGTTGGCGGAGATATTCAAACTGGTTGGCAACGCGTGTTGTGGCAAGCTGATAGAGGCACAAGAGAGACACCTGAACACCACATATACGAAGGATGAGAAGACTGTCGATCGGGCACTGAGGTCGGCGTGGTTCGAAGACCTGGAGGAGATTGGGGAGGCTTACGAGATATCGAGCAGGAAGACTCGAGTGGTGATCAACAGACCGTTTCAGTGTGGCATAGCGGTCTACCAGTTGGCCAAGCTCCGGATGCTGGAGTTCTACTACGATTTCTTGGACAAGTACGTGGATCGCGGAGATTTCGAACTGATACAGATGGACACTGACAGCATGTACTTCACGCTGTCGGAGAAGACGCTGGCGGCGGTGGTGAGAAAGAATATGAAGAGAAAGTTTAATAAGGAGAAGACCGAGTGGTTGACGTGGGACGTGTGGAGCAACAGAACTCCGGGACTGTTCAAGCTGGAATTCGAAGGGGATAAAGCTATCGCTCTGTGTAGCAAGTGTTACTACGTGAGTGGTGATGGAAAATCTAAGCACTCGGCCAAGGGGATGTCGAAGAGATCTAACAATCTGACTTCGGGAAGGTATAAGAGTGCTCTCGAAGGGGGTAGGGATATGGCGGAGAACAGGGGATTCCGAATGATTAACGGGGTGATGAAGACGTACAAGCAGGAAAAGTTGGGGTTGTCGGCGTACTACGACAAGAGGAGAGTGATGGAAGACGGGTTACACACCGAGCCTATAGGATAGGTAAAAAAAAAAAAAGAACTCTGAAAAAAGGAGAGAATACTAAAGACTCTGACGTCCGGTGGTAGCTGGGTGTCAGAAGGCACCATAAGAAGTTCTTCGTGAACAAACCCTCGAGATGGCCCATCATCCAAATAGTAGAGCACGGGCTCATCGGGCTTGGTAATAGATCGATCTAGATGATATACATTGAGAGACCACACGGGATCAGTCGCGCGGCGGCTGCCACCTTCAAGCTCTCCCGGTTGATAGAGGTACCGGACGTCAATATCCGATGGAAGCCTTTGCTCCTCTAAACCAACGGGTCGCCCGCGCGAGACGGCAGAGGGGTTGTTCGTCACCCTTTTAAACTTGATAGCATCTACAAGCTTCTTACCTATCAATCTGGTCACCTCTCCGTTCAGTGCGGAGACCACGGCGGGCAGTCTGGCCACCCACTCGGTCGATCGCCAATGAGGGTCTACAAGTTCTTTAGCGTATTGGTGTCCGAACAGTCTCTCAGCCAGGGTTCGATTGAAGCGCTCCACGATCCCCTGGTCCCGGTGGATGTTGACGCGGCCGCGTCTGACAGAAACGTCGTGCTTAGACAATAGATGAGAGACCGCGCCCATGAACTCGCGGCCGGGATCGACCTGGAGAAGATTCGGCCATTTGAGAGGGACTCTCCTTATATATTTCGGGAGAGAGCCTCGGCCACCTCCTTAGACTCTTTAGTGGCCAACGGCTCAGCCCCCTTATAACGACTCGCTACGTCAAACGATTGTCAGTGCGTACTTGTACGTCTTGCGACCGACGCGATCGTGAGGGAGAAACAGGAGATCCGCTTGGTGAACTTGGTTCGGTACCGGCACGTCGAATTTCGGGCGCGGAATATTGTGAGGCGCGGTAAATAGATCTGCCAGATGGCCTGCTTCTTGAGCCATTCCTTGACAGCGTTTTCTGAAACCTTGATCGCCGCCGCGAGGTTCTTGATGGCCGCGAGTCCCTTCCAGTACCCGCGGGGGCTATAGTACGTGTTCGCTAGCTTGCGTGTTAGGCGAACCGATAGTTTGGTATTAAGTATAAGATGTATTCTAATATATCGGACAATCTCCAACATGCCCTCGCCAGATCGTCCGGTAACTGCGTCGATAATAATAAACCTTTGTTGGAAGTACAATCGCGATTGGGGGTTAAGTTCTGAAGGAACTTGGGAAAATCCAATCCTCCAGGATTGGTGGAGGAATATAACATCCGCTTTGCGAAAAGTGTGGCCGCTTTTTCGTCCTCGCCCCACGTCTCGAGATAATCTCGGGCCAGGCGAATCATACCCCCTGCGCCAGCTATGCGGTGTTTAAGGGCAGTGTAGCCTACATCAATCATAGCAAAATAAAGTTCGTCAACTGACATCGTTCTATATATATATATATATTTATAAAAATAGTTATTTAAAATAATTAATTTAAAATCTCGATTGAATATAGTAGCCGACGAGACCCACCACACACATTCCCACGACGATGAACGCGATCTCGCGGTCTTTTTGGGGCTCTGACGGTACATTAGAAAACTGAAAGTTGGGGCTCACGATCCAGCGGAGCGAGACTTTTCTGCGGATATGCCAGCACGTACTCGCGGTTGGCTTCTTCGACGTTCTGAAAAGTTTGTGTGGCGTGATTTTCGCGGCGAAGCTCTTCATTGACCCAGTCCAGATGGGCGGTTCGTTTTTTCGACCACGCTTCCTTTGGGCTATTGAGTTGTTCTACATCTAAATCGTGACGCTTACGCTCCTCATCCACGTTCGAGCTTCTCATTTTAGAGAATATAAAGTTGCTACCGCTGAACGCCAATGCGTTTACAAGCGCACCACCTACTATTACTGCGATTGAAGCCATTTATTTCCATATATTAACTGGTAGAATTCCAGCTTTAACTAGATAATCTCGGGTCCAAACTGCGGCCGCTACATCTAAGGTCGCGAGCCCTATGTCTCTCACAGTAAAGTCCAATTTGGGAGCGGACCCTCCTAAGGCCATCTTTGATAGTCGAGCATACCCGATACTGAAACCCGATATCACCAAGGCGTGATAAAGCGCATTCACTAACATTTTACCATCTTGTTCAGCCATTATAATTATTGCATATAAAAGGGGTCGCGATCAATGTTTAAATGGGGCGCATCCAATCGCGATTGGTGTTTCGTAACTGTTTTTGGATGAATTGGTATGGGGGTTGTTTTTTTTCGATAAGGATTGGTGTAATATGGGGTATTTCCACACGCACAGGGCACCAACAACTGCCAGACCACCACCAACAACCCAACTCCAATTCACGAATTTGGGTTCAATCGGATTCGCCAACCTCGATTGGGTGTTGAGTGTGCTTCCAATTCGTGAATTGGGGGTGTTGTTGTACTCAACTCTGTCTTCAGATGTTTTGCTGTCTCCATCCCCGATTGCAACGACTGTTTAGCCTCTCGAAGCTCGGCGAGTATTTTATCTTGTTTAACTGTTCGGGTGGCAGCCGCCGCCTTCCAAGCTGCCTGCCTTTTTGGGTTTTTATTTCGTGCAACACCCAACTCCAATCGCGATTCGGTTGGAGGATCAATCGGAGTTGGAAGTGCTGAAATCGGGTTCGATTGGGTTGGAGCAATCCCCAACGCTGTTGGAGATTGCTGTTCCGTCACTCTCGCGGGTGTGTCTTGTGTCATCATTTATGATATTAATATTAGGGCTTATAGTTCGTGGGCATATATGTCCAAATTGACAGTGTTTACCCGTGGTCAACGCGGTTGTCAGCGGAGCTAAGTACATTCCAAACTTGTGATAAATTGAGCAGCAGGCTGTTCTAAGAGTGTGACTTATAAAAGGGTCAGTCTCTAGATCGTCAATCAATCCGCGGTGTTTGGTATAGGGAGAAGATACTACTAACGGCGGTTGCGTACAAATGAATAGCCGCCGATCCGAGAGTTTTTGTCATCTCCGCACCTAACCTAGATTCGTATCGCGCATACATTTTATCGATCTCCGCATCTGACATCTTATCCACCTGAAAAACTGAGAGACGCCTACCGAGATAATGCTCCGATTGTCCCCCAGCAACCAGCGCAGCTAGCCCCTCTCGTCGCGCGCTTTTTGCATTTTCATTTTCATTCGGAGTTGTTGCACTCAACCCAATACCAACCGCCGTTGGAGTTGGAGTTGATCCCGATTGCTCTGTCGGATCATTATCTTTCAAGGTGTTGGCAGTCGGATTTGAGGTTTCTTCCATTAGCTGATCGAGAAGTTCGTCGCAGTTCATTATTGCTAATTTTTCTTCTTAAAATTAATTTAACTATTCTAACAAGTCTCATCACTTTAACATATTGCCAAGCGCACCACCCGATACTTATGATCACCTTTATGCTCGCAACAAAGCTCGCAGCGGAGCACCAAATTGTTAACATTGTTAACCATTGTTCAGCATTTGTTCAACATTTGTTAAGCATTTGTTCAGCATTGTTCAGCATTTGTTCAGCATTGTTCAGTAATTGCTAATTTTCTTAAATTTAATTGTTAAGCATTTACTCGGCAATTACTAACGAGCGTTAAGTAATTGCTAATTAATTATAAAATTAATTGATAACTTCGTAAGCAGTTGGTTGATCAGTCTTTAGCAAAAGCTTGGCGTGCTTAGTTTCCGAAAGCATCTGTCGAACCTCCAGGCGCTCCTCGCGCGTTGGGATAACGTCATTCTCTCGAAGACAGTCATCGAATGAGTCTCGGTCCTTGCAGTGAAAGAGGGCGACCCATTTCGTTTGCTCGCGCAGATCCTTGAGGACGGCGTTGTACTTTTGAGTGGATATCCATACGCTTTGCCTAGCATGGCGGCCAGAAAATGCGAGCTCGGAGAGCATGTCCTTCTTTTTGGTCATCGCCGCCTTGGCCGAGCAATCATCAATCACGTTATAGGGTGGGCTCACCCTGGAATATTTGGTATAAACCACGCAACCAATCGTGAAGCCTATCACCGGGGTCATAACGTATACCTCAGGGTCGGTCCATATCCACGGGCGCCGTTGATAAGTATCGTTGTGCCGCACAGTGGGACACAGGATCACAATGTGGCGAAAGCATCGCGGTAGGAGCCCTCGAGCAAGTCTAGGATGAAAACCGTTTTTCCACATCCTGTCTGCCACATATTATGGCAGAGTGGGCATCTCCAATCGTGAATTGGTATTGATTGTTGCTAATTTTCTTATTTTTTTCAAATTTATTAATTAATAAATCGTTAGAATGATTGCTAATTTTCTTAAAATTAATTAAATCAGTAGATCGCTGAGACATATCGGCCATCTTCGATGTTCAGTTGTGCGTCTGTAATTATATATAAGTACACGTTCAATGTGCCAGCTCCATCCGCCTCTTTGGTTATCTGGATCGTCACACCCTCACTAGCGTTCTCAATTTGGCGTCCGCTGCCGTGTATTTGGTCGTCGTCGCTGGCTCACATGTCTAACCATAACGCGCATTTGGTACTCAGGAACTCCGTGAGGGAGACGGCCGAGAGATGCAGGTCTTTGGCAACTGCTGCAACCTCCGGAGAGCGCTTAGAGCCGGCAGCAAACTGCTTTCTTACTTCATCCCACTGCTGGTGCGCGCGAAGACCCGCGCTGTAGAGTTGATTGGGGACTCCCTCGATCGTCACCTCTACCTTCGTGATTTTGGGGTTATAGAATTTGTCGGTTTTTCTAGCACCAAACGCGAACCGAGCATCCTCGAACAACATCAGTATACCTTTCATCGAGCGGGCGGGTACGTTGACATTAATATTCCACAATGTGTCGCCTTTGTCTTTCGTCATCTTGCGATGGCGAAGAACTCGGTCGTAAAGTATGGCAACGCGCCCGGCGTACTGGGTTCTGATCAATCGCACGAGTTCGGGCATCGTGACCATGTCGTACTCCAGCGAAACATTGTCGATCGTATACGTCGATAACATGTCGCTGGCTATGAGAACTCGGCCGTAGTCGTTGAACGTTAGTTCGTATTCGAGGCGGTCAGCCAAAGCGCTCTGATAGTAGGGCATGTGACTCTCCAGCAACTCAAAGTCGAGCGGGATGTAGAAGCGGTTGCCGTAAGCGCCCGCGACCGCATTGTCGCTCGCGTTGTTATCTACCTTGTTAGCAGCCCCGATTCTAAGTTTGGTTACGTTCTTATTTTTGCTGGTGTCAATACCCTGATAGACAGCGTTTTCGCGCTCTTGAGCCGTCTTCCATAGGTCCTGATAACAATGGTAGACGTCGCTGTCATCGATCGACATCACCTCATTACCAGAACTGGCGCGACCCAGGTTCTGAACGACGGTTCGGTCCTCGTCTTTCGACGTCAGCGAAATAGTGAAAGCGAGGCGAACAGTCCCCGGCACAATGACGTCGTTAGCTCCGAGGTTGGGGAAGCGGACCAAGAGCTGCTGGTTCTGGTCGATCGTCGATGGGTTGTTCGTAATAATGACACTCTGTCTCACGCCTTTTGCCCCCAGGGCTCACGCAGTCTGCGGTATGGATTGAGTTTGCGACCGTATTGACTCGAAGACATAATTTAGTGAAACTATATTAAACCCGTATGGTTTTGTCTTTAATACATAATTAATTTTAAGAAAATTAGATGCCTGATTACGATATTGACATGGATGAAATCGGCAGAGACGATTTCCGCGATGATAATGACATCGATGATGACATCGATAACTATGACGAAACGACCTTCATAGGGACGCCATTAAATAAAGATCCTAAGTTTGTCGACCCCCGAATTACGTCCTTAACAGTCATACCAATGGGAACTTCACCGATACTACGTTTCCCTGGTAGGCGCCATCCGCAACTCCGGCATGGGCGGGCGGTGCCGAGATTCCTGCGGGGATCTCCAAGAATGAGCTGGCGCCTCTCAAGGAAACGGATTCTCTGGTGAAACGGTGGGAGAGTGAGGTGTCTAAACACGGCATCAAGGCCACGTTGGAGTTCCGCAGCACTAAAAGAGGAGACTTGTGGGTTAAATGGGGTAATAGCTGGAAGTTGCTGACGTACAAGAACAACCCGACCCGGTTCCTCAGACCCTCTTCCTTGAACCGATATGGAGTACTCTTCGCTCGAGCTCTCGGAGTGATCGATGATCGGGCGCAGCTGCCTCAACAAATGGTAAAAACCCTACAGTCTACCGACGAAACGCTGGTGAAGACGGCCGCCGCTATAGAAACGAGCGATATCAGCGAGGTCCCTCGTATAGCCACCGACGCTATTAACACAGTGGAAACCACGGTCAACGAATTAAACGGCACTAAGTATGACCACCATTACCTCTTCGCGAACTCGATAAGGTTCTGCAAACGGTCCGGGGCGAACTGGTCAATAACCTCTCCAAACTCACGGTGCTGGACGAACATATCGCGCTAGAAGAAAGAAAACTTGGGGAAGTCCGTGACGATAGAGAATCTACCGAGCGGATCAACAAACTCCTGCGGTCGTTGCGGGACGAAAGAGAAGCTCGCTTGGAGGTTGTCTCGACTAACCGTGAGGCACTTTCTTTCCGGCAATTAAGTCGGAGCCACGAAACAATCTCGAGGGTCCTGCACGAGGACACGACACTCGGTGAGCGTCTTCGCACTCTGTTCAGAGAGAAGGGCGTCACGATAGTAACCATCATCGCAGCTTTCAGCATGATTATATCGACCCTAATTCTATCTATATCGTCTCTATTTGTAGCTGTCAATGCTGGTGCCGCACCAGCACCCGCACCAGCACCCGCACCAGCACCCGCGCCATCCGGCGGAGCCAAGGAGTGGATAAAAAAAACAACTAAAAGCCCTCGCCAGTCTCCTGGCTAAATTAGCAGGAACGGTGGCTGCCGCGCTGCCTGGGTTGATAGGAGGTCTCCTATCCTTCTTGTTATCTATATTATCAAAAACGGTCGGATGGCTCGCCGAGAATGCTTGGGCTTTAATCGTGGCGATCGCCGGTCTCCTACTATTCTTCGCCAGAGAGTTCCTAAAACCAAAGCTTAAATAGTCCGATCGCCACGAGGGCGAC
>CM055277.1:45362644-45383073 GCA_029237695.1 Conchocele bisecta
GAACCCCGGGCCAGAGCACATTTTGTCTCACCCTGTGACATTTGGCGCCCAACTAGGGACCGTGACTGATGTGTGCAGCCAGTTTAGCTGGCCGAATCGACGCCTTATCTAGAGCAATATAGAGCTTGAAAATGCATGCTCCCGATAGCTTAGGAGATGATTTGAATTATCAACTGGTTGACTGGTGACACAGGAGATTGAAAACCACAATAAATGCCATATTTGTAAATGTAAAACGTTTCGATAGTTGATTCATTCTGATTTCCCAGTCGTCCGCAAGCATTAGCATTATTGTCCGCGCAGCTCAGGTGGTAGAGCGCTCGGTAAATGCATTCGACATGCGTTCCTTTTGTGCGAATTTGAGCCTCGGACAAATTCTTTTTTCTTATTCATATAACAGATTCAACGTTTTCTCACTTTTACGAAAATGTCTGAGATAGAGTTTGACAAAAGGGTACTTGTGACGTGTGCACTAGGTTTACAGCGTCACAGATCAGGATGCACATCACTCAGTCAGATCAGGACATTCGGTGTTCACAATTCATTTACTGAATAAATATTTCACTATCAAACAACATGAAACATTGTCTCCAGTAGCTATTTCATAGAAACGACAGTACGGGGTTGGGGGACTCTTGGGGACGTCAAATATACACATCCCCGGGGTTCTCGGCCTCCTAATTCCCGGCCCCTGGAAATGTTTGACTGTAAATACACCCCACACATTGTTTGTCCGTCGCCCCAGAGCGGGGAAAACATTGGTTGCGCGCTTATACATTTTGTACAGACAGACATATGGTTGTAACTAAGACGATTCAAATGACATTATGCAATATACGTCTTTATCAGTTTTTGAACCAATACAAACAAATATGTTTATGTAAGTTACATTAAATAATGTTAATAAAATAAACGTATAAACGACGGCAGATATCTATCTGGGAGTATAAAGTGAGGGCCACAATTCAACAAAACAAGATAGCACAGTGATGGTTTCGAACCCACAACCCTCAACGTTGATTAATTAAACAAAAAAATAACTGTTACCACTACGCTATATGCATCAGATACGAACTGTATGTATTGGTCACAAGTTGATATATGTGCACGTATGTATAACACTGCTTGTATGTTATAAATTTAGATAATGAAACACAGGTGCATCGTTATCGATTAATATTGACTTGCTCATGCATTCATTTCCAATGAGCACTTGACGTATATGTATGATGGTGTGATACATATACGATTCGAGTGCCTGTGCTCACTATTTTCTTTTATAGCAAATACGTAACACCAAAAGTGACAAATTGATTCAGAATATGCCAGCACGTTACTTGAATACATTTCGGGCCAACATTGGTGACATGCATGCTACATCGTCATGCTAATATCAGTTTTGCATTTCTAACACACCTACTTTACCTACATGTATTATGGTTCAATGTGGAATGTCCTGTGACCTTTGCCCTTTGCCACTTTATCGGAATTAAACAGTTGTAATTTTGTATTGTTTATTCATTGTTTACTATTAAACATGCATGACATGTTCTACATTTGTAAATACATTTCTATGTCTTCCCGACTTCGATGAAATAAGAGTGTTATGATTTCATAAAATGGGCTTTCACAGTTTAATAACACAGAGTATTAAAATCGTAATACATTAGTGTAATACATATGGGCCGCGCCATACGAAAACCGGGCTTAATGACAACGTCATGAAAAGCGGTAAACCGACGTCGGAAAAACAACGTTTCAAATTGTCTAGCGTCGCCGTAAAAGTTCACAGTTTGCCCTCCCATTTACGTTTACTGGTGTCGGTTAACATTAAGTGTGAACAGAAAACGGAAAATGATAACTTACTGAAACTTTCACTAATATGAGACGCGATACCTTGTACCTCGGTACACATATTATGACGTCATGACTTGACGTCACGTACTTGTGACGTCAATGAACGTGAATACATGTTTGACGTTATGGCCATGGTGTCGTGACAAAATATTATAGCAAGGATACTTGCACGAGTTCCTCGCAGCATCAATGACTTAGAAATGCTTCAGGCGCTGTACATTGTCGCCTAACTGTCGTTCTTTGACATTTTTACTATCTTTCGTCGGTTGTCCTTATGAATTCAAAATGGTGAACGCATAATTTAACTGGCTACATATCAGAGAAGTCTTCACTTACACTGCACTTAGTGTATACCAACGATATTAATTACCATCTATTATCTTGGTAAATTGAGACTTTTGAACAATTCTATCCAGTACTTAGCGAATGATATGCCATTTAATGCCATTCATTTTATCATAAATGGAGGTAGACAGGCATCTATATAATGACATAAATATCCAGGATTTGTATTGAATTTAAAATAAATGCATCAACATATTAATTGGAAATGTGATGGTCATAAACTTGCTTTTCTAGTCGAAAGTGCTTTTGTAGTATCAAATCATCAGTTTATCACTTGACTGCATAATAATGTATATCAGGCGATGGTAATGCGATCCTCAAGAAAGACACACGGCGAAAATGATAAGGTACATGTATCACGCTACCAAATCTGCCCGGTATCGTGTTTTGTCACAAAGTTAATGTTATAAGAGGCCTACTGCCTACTTTAAAATATGTCGTCGCATACGAAATGTTAAATGATGTCGCTATTATTCCCCAACAAAATTGCAGACGCAAAAAACAGGGAAACGCCTCACTCTGCCTTATTTGAAAACTATTCATACGAAATTACGTTACTTGGGCCGCAATCCAAAACATGACGTTACATTAGCAACTGCAACACGAGCCATGAACATTATTTTCATACTTTGTCTTGGCCTAATGGGAGACACTTGGCCAGGTTGCGAGATATCCAAATTTGGTTGACATGCGATAAAAGATGACAAATCTATAGAACTTGTCCGGATCAACACCCCTTGTATACGCCGTTGATAAAAACGTCGTAATTTCGACGTCATTGATCTAAAACGTCATATAAATTTTTACCACGCGTCATAAAAGCTACTTCTAAAATGAACCATAATTGGGATACATTGATAATTTTGGCGGCGTAGGGCTTTTAAAAGATGTACAATTCAAAATACGCGAAAAAGTAAAAACTGAAACTGTTGTCATTAAGCCCGGTTTTCGCACGGCGCGGCTCATATATATGCAAATGAGCCCGTTACAGAAAACATGTTAAGTAATCAGTACAGCATCAACTTATGATGTGCTTATGCAATATATAGAAACTAGCATTTATATTGATTTACTATGATATTTATTCGGGATATCCTCGCTTGTTATGAAATATGTAAACTCGTGTGTGCGTGTGCGTGTGCGTTTGCGCTTGTGCGTGTGCGTGTGCGTGTGCGTGTGCGTGTGTGTGCGTGTGCGTGTGCGTGTGCGTGAGTGTGTGTGTTTGCGTGTGCGTGTGTGTGTGTGTGTGTGTGTGTGTGTGTGCGTGCGTGCGTGCGTGCGTGCGTGCGTGCGCGTGCATGTGCGTTTGCGTGCGCGTGCGCGTGCGCGTGCGCGTGCGCGTGCGCGTGCGCGTGCGCGTGTGCGTTTGCGTGTGCGCTATATTTATTATTACTTGTCAGTATCACCACGGCAGCATAACTTTTCATAATCGCTCTATTGTACAGTTTTGGTGTCTTGCTGAACATTGTGAAAAAAACAACTTTTAAGATTGTGCCCATGACACTACACTACTGATATATGTCCTAACCATACGGAGCCCTGCAGGGGAAGTAGAACCATACGGAGCCCTGCAGGGGAAGTAGAACCATACGGAGCCCTGCAGGGGAAGTAGAACCATACGGAGCCCTGCAGGGGAAGTAGAACCATACGGAGCCCTGCAGGGGAAGTAGAATTCTTTTTTTATTAATTCGTTCCCACCAAATAACAATTCGTTCCCTCAATTTAACAATTGGTGCCCTCAAATTAACAATTCGTTCCCACGATGTAACAATTCGTTCCCACGAAATGACAATTCGTTCCCACGAAATGACAAGTCGTTCCCTCAATTTAACAATTCGTGGGAACGAATTAATAAAAAGAAAATCTACGTCCGCTGCGGGGCTCCGTAGATTTGTATTTTGTACATGTCTGTATTTGTTCTTGTTCCTTTCTGGTCATTTGTCTATCGTTTATTTCCTTGCAATCCATGCTTCTTAATTGAGGCGTTCGTTCTTATCAATAGACTTTGAAACTTCATATTAATTCCTTGTTTTAAAACCTTTGACCATCCTTGTTGTTCTCGTTGTTCTGCATTCAGGTCGATAATAACTTACTCAGTTCTGGAGATAACCTTCCTTATTGCATCTATGTTGCTGGTCATAAGTGTTGCCAAGACTGGAGAAATGGACCTTATGGCATTTATAGCCAGTCTGGATCTACTGTCTGTTTCACGACAGCTGCCCAAATTTTACGGCTATATAGACAATTCAAAAACAATATTATTTTAGATAATATTAAATTAAAGGAAAATTTAAGAATGAGCCTTCTTTTTATTTCGTGAAATTCGTTCAAATATTGGTTTTATTACGAAAAATTGATTTCTCTATGGGAATTTAACATGGGGGAAAAAGAGGTAAAGGAGTGTGGGAGGAGTCAAAAAACGAAAAAATTTGGAAATTGACTCCGAAACCTAGCTAGATAGCTTGGATATGATCTAACTAAGAAAACAAAAGTTAAATTTTAAAAATCGGTCCAGTATTTCTAAAATTCAAAAATATTTCCCCGTGTTAAATCCCCATAGACATCTTCACTCCGTGAAGATGTCTATGGGGATTTAACATGGGGAAATTTTGTGTTCGCAATAAAATCAATATTTGACCAAATTTCACGAAATAAAAAGAAGGCTCATTCTTAATTTTTCCTTTAATTTAATATTATCAAAAGAAATCTTGTTTTTGAATTGTTTATATAGCCGTAAAATTTGGGCAGCTTTCGTGAAACAGACAGTAGTAGCCTATTTCACCAGCAAATTATACTTATCTAGCAAAGTATACTTTGAGGGAGAAATTTTAAATTTAAGGATAAATTTATTCATTTCTATAAATGTAATAAATTCAGTATAATAATCATCAACTATATGAGTAGTATATAAGAGTCACAATGATACCACCATCACCTATGGAAGGTGCCAGCTACGCGCGGCACCTTCCACAGCATTATAAGAGTGTAAAAATCGCTCCGACAACAATGGTTTTCGACAACCACAATCCATAGAAAACCACAGCAAGCGTTTCTGCAACCAAATTCTAGCTATTTGTAGTACTTTTTTTTCTCGCATGGGAGGGTTTGGAAGATTCTATCGAAACAACTTCCCACCAACATCGAAATATTCTGGAACAACCAATTGAACATATGTTGTTGTATATGTATTCGATAACAAAGTTTGAAAAATGGCATATACGACAACTTTCCAAGAGATGGGTATCCGAGCAGCGAAAAGTGTTTCCAAGCATTTGCTCTTGGAGAACGCATTCGAAAACAATCTTGTGTCCGACATTCGAGGGGTAGACTACCTCGAAAGCCACGAGGGACAAACAAATTTGCAACCTCTAGAAGGTTTGCCAACATTTGTAGACGATTTGTACGTGTTTGGCTGTCTAGATAGAGAAGAATGTGTAGTAGTAGGAAACAAAGCATCTTGCACAACAGGGGAAAAGGGGTCTGCGAAAAATTGCGTGGGTAGGATAGCAATTGCATCAAGAGAAACAATTGGAAAGGATAGCAAACCACTGCACACTACAATCGTGCACACAATTCGACGCGGGGAAGAGTTTGGAAATAGTTCCATTCGAAATACTGTGGAGCGCATAGAAGAAGCTAGCGGAAGCATAGCAAAAAGAAGGTGGGTAGAAATACACCAAGGGGCAAACCCCTTCGCATTGTTTGTTGCAAAAATAGCAGTGTCCGAAATAGCAATAGAAATTCTAGAAGAGCAGCTGCAATCTCTGCAAACTAGACTGCGAGCAGCTGGAATGGAAATCTACTGTGTGGACTACACGAAAGACTTTTCCGGTACACTAGATAGACCGGCTTTGGTAGAACATCTAGAGAAAGAGAAATACTTTGCGATGCAAGGGAAAAATAGAGGATGGGGAGGGTTCGAAGAAGATATAGGAACAATTCTAGACAACACAGGTACAGTAGGGAACCATGTTTGCTCTTGGGTACAAACCAGAGACAACAGAACCACTAGAACGAAACTGTACAACAAGGTAGTTTCCAATTTCGAGGCAGGAGAAGTACGAGCAAGCATTGGTGGGCATCTAGCAGACTACGCAGATTGCACAAACGACCATCTTCGGAAAAAATCCAACATGCGGATGTACAACGAAGAGGTTGCACTAGAATCGAGGTTTCGGTCTACGGTTCTCCAGATATTTCCAAAGAGACAGCACTAGAGGTGCTTGCAGAAGCAGAAGAGAAAGTGTCGGGGGCAAATCTATTCGTCGTACAACCTCCGTACAAACAATGGGAAAATCTAGCAAAATCCATCGATAGATGTTTTGTGCTAGGAGACAAACCATGTGGAGAGATCTTTGTAGCATGGTATGTGCACACAGGTACAGGTAGGATTGCTGGAGTTCGTGTTCGACCAACTGCGGCCACTATTGCAGATCCTGCTAGATGGAGTAGAGCAATGGAGTGGGCAGCTGCAGATTTTGGGTTCCGGGAATGTCCGATCTTTCTAGCAGAGATTCTGTCTGTGGAAGATGGAGATATAGAAATGTCTCTACTACGGTGTTTTGCAAAGGCAAGCGATTCTTCCACAATACTCTGTGCTTGCAGTCGTCCAACCGAAATTCGTGCTAGAAGCGAGGAAGTAGATCTAGAAGAAGTACTTCCATCTACAAAATACATCCAATGGAAGTGGAGAGAGGAAAAATGCCAAACGGTAGGTGTAGGGAAATCCAAATTCGAAATTCTAGAAGTTCCGGAAATAGCAGCTACTAGGTGTGTTTCCACGCTCTCCCCATACAATAGAGCGAACAGAATGGCACAATTGCAAGATGCCGAGGAAGCAGAAAGTTGGAGAAGGGCAACCCTTGCAAAAGAGCTAGAAAACTACTCTAGAGAAGAGCACAATAGACGAGCAATCGAGCTAGAAAAGCTTGCGGAAGCTGCCAAGAAACATACAGAATACATTTGCCAAAAGGAAGAACTCCGTATAGCTGTTCGAAAAATGCTAGGAGACAACAGAACATACAAAATTTCGGACCTACCAGAAGGAGAAAACAAAGTGTGGCACATTCTAGGTTTCCGTAGTAGATCTGGTGGGGAGTTTGGAGATAGTACGAGAGTAGTTTTGTGGGGAGATTGCATACACAAAACTGGCACAAAACATCTTTGAGTTTGGACAACCAGAGGAATTTCCAAAGTTCTAGATAGTTGCAAGGAGGCGTTCGAAAGGGAGGGTGGAAAGCATCTAGATAGGGAAACATTCTGGCTACCACCACGTGTTTCTCTTCGAATTCTAGTATGCCCTGGGAAGCAGTTCTGGAGCCGAGGTAGGACCATTCGATGGAACCCCATAGAAGTTGTAGAAACCCCAGATCCAAGAGAGTTGGAGAGAGTACAAAAATTGGCTAGAGAGACGGAAGAGTACAATTCTACAGAGAGATTGTGCGTAGAGGAGACTTTCTTGCAACAGAAAACGGAAACATACAGAGACATAGATGTAGAAGCGGGTTTGTACGATTGTAGTAGGTACTGCGACACAATGTACAGAGGATGCAAAAGAACAATTCTATTTCTGGTGGCCACAAACGAAGATGGTACTCCAACAACGGGAGTGGAAATTCCTACCTACGGATTTTTCCTACAGAAAGAAATAGAGAGAATTGGTAGGCCTCTCCGCGAACTACAGAATCCACTACGATGTAGAATGGGGGAGCCTCGCACAACACCGAACAAGAGAAAATCTAGAACATTTGTAGTGTGTCCTGTAGATTCTTTTTCTTTGGAAAAAGTATAGAAACTAGAATGTCCGGTGGCAGTTCTACCAGTTTTTCGAGAAAAATAAATAATAAAAAAAATACAATCGAAGCCCCCAATAGGGTAGTTTTCCAAAGAAAATAGAAAACTGTTCGAATACTTTTTTTCCCAAAGAGAGCTACTCCATGTAGAAAGGGTCGCCAGGGCGTATGGACTCGCTAGGAGGTTTCTTTTTTTCCTCCGGTTTGGCGGACTGTTTGGCGGGGTGCGCGAACTGGGCGTCGGGATCTCCATTCTTCCAGATTCTACAAGACTCTAGGGACACGAATGGGAACAGTGGTTTGCAGACCGCGTACGCCACCACGAGAACCCCGAGCCACCACTTCTTCGCATTCTCTACGGTTTTGGTTTTTCCAAATGTCGTGCACCTCCCGCTCGTCTTTCTTCGGACACTCGGAATCGATAGTTTTTCCAAAACTGCTGGCATCGTCGGAAATCGCGTCCAACAACAGTCTACGTTCCAGCACGTCCAATCGTCTCTCCATGTCGGACAGGCGCGTCGATTATTCGAACGAGCTGGCGTTTCGTACATCTTCGAGTAGATCCCGAGGGAACTCGGTGGGACCAGGCGCGGTCGCCCTTTGTACTACGGGGGTAGGGGTTTCTTGTTCTTCCGGTTTTGTACTACGTTCCGCATCGACGGCGTCCCATATTCTTCGAAGACGAGTTGTACCAATCCTATATTTTTTCTTCGTGTCGTCCGCAGACTCGACACCTCGAAGATTGCGAATATCTTCTATATCCTACGCAGACAAATTTTGTTTTTGTGGCATTTTGTTGGTACAAAATATGCAAGCAAATGTATATATATATATATATTTGCCCACTGTACAACAAGAAAAACTAGGCAAACCTAGGCAAAACTTGCCAAATAGAAGTCGACCTGGGCCAAATAGAAGTCGACCTGGGCCAACTAGTAGTCGACCTAGGCCAACTGCCGGTATGCCCGGGCAGACGGTAGAAAATACAAAACCGACCACGGCAAGTTTTCGAAATAGTAGTCCGAAATATTCTAGAATACACGGTTTTGTATTTTCTACCGTCTGCCCGGGCATATCGGCAGTTGGCCTAGGTCGACTACTAGTTGGCCCAGGTCGACTTCTATTTGGCCCAGGTCGACTTCTATTTGGCAAGTTTTGCCTAGGTTTGCCTAGTTTTTCTTGTTGTACAGTGGGCAAATATATATATATATATATATATACATTTGCTTGCATATTTTGTAGATCTTCAATCCGGACTCCCAGATAAATCTGCGATATTTTCTGCGGAATTGAAGGCATCATTGAATAGAGCTCCATCATATTTTAATTTCGTCTGGTAAGGACATATTTGTTGTTGGCTCCCCAGTGATACTGGTATCACGTGCGATGACATGGCAGATAGTGCTACCAAGGCCGTCCTTGAGCTACAGACTTCAAATTTCGCTGTTTGCTATCGTTATTTTAAATCATCCATTAACTCATTCATCTCTGATACAATGCAGAACCGTGGGAACTGCTCAAAGATAATAAACTTCATGCTGTAAAACCGACTTTGGGCGAATGGACTCCTGGCTGCAAACGTGTACGCCGGGGTGAAGTTTTCCTGGATCCTTTGATTACCTACCTAATCTAATGTTATCATTGTATACATATGTCTCATTTCTAATGTGTTCATCGTATCAGTTGATTTCCAACCATATCCAACATACAGTTTTACTATTAATTTCTTCTTCCTCTAAATTGCGTGGCCCTAAATGATACTCTTTTGTGTTGGGTGGGCCGTTAAGCACCATTCCATTCCATTCCATGGTACAGCCGGTGATAGAGTACGAACAAAAATGAACCGTTTTGTTTAATGTGCTAACCAATGATTTCCAATCAAATATGTATGTAAGCATACTCTCACACTTAATATATGAGTCACAGACGTTCACATGACAGTGTGTGGGACAGTGAGTATGCAACCTCACATATTGAGTGTGTTGATGCAAGAAGCCATCATAACCAGCAGCATGTTATGTTTGATGTGTGATGTGTATCTATGGAACACAGCTCCAATAACTACTTGTATTTAATAATACAATTGTAGATACTGATGAACCTCGAACCGAACACACGCACACGCATGCACACACGCACACACGCACGCACGCACGCACGCACGCGCGCGCACGCACGCACGCACACACGCACGCACGCACGCATGTATATAATTGTAGATAGTGATAAAACATTGAATATTTGATATTAGGTAATACATGTACTTCGAAACTCCATGTAATATGTATTCAGTATCTATACGATCATCGTGTCTAATTGTGCAGGTGCTGGTTCAGAATCTATTTTGGCTACAGAAGCTCATAATCGCAAGGTGCATGATCACGTGGTTACCAGAACAACAACAATGTCTGAAAGTGTTGAAAGCGCGCCCACTCCAAAGTAAATATTATTTGATAGTTTCCTTAATATGCAACGGATTTTGATGAAATATGGCACAGAAAATGCGTCTTCATTACCTGCATACGGCGGTCCCGGGACTTCGGCACATACTTATGTCGTTTTTGCGATGAATCGATTTCCGTGTCAGTATTGACAGTAAACACAGAAATTGATTCTTCGCAAAAATGACAGACGTTTGTGCCAAAGTACCGAAACCACCAAATGCATCTTCACAAGAAACGTTTGATGCGCCATATGTCATTAAAGTCCGTTACATAATAAGGACAATATAATGGAATACGTACTTTAAATCGCAGACGCTTCTAGAAATTTCAGTAATTGTTGTTCTTGTTGTAACCACGTGATCATGCACCTTTAATAGTGTGCGCTTGTAAACCATATATTGCAATCAGATTTCCTATTTAGTATTCGGGTTTGGTTGTCTATCCGCTATAAGTCAAATTGAGTTCTTGTCACATTGTATGTGATGTAGCCATTGCATAGACATCAACCAGTGATCAAGTGATATGTTCACACCAGTTTATGCTAACAAACATATACATATGTGTATCACAGGACATATGTATTAGTGTACCTACACTTCGACACTCTTCTTGGTATGCTTTTCCACGTATCTATATCAAAATAGGTTTCGGTAAGAGCCAGTGTATATTGCGGTCCTACTGGCGTATACAACGTTTTATGAACAGGCTCAAACCTGTGATTGAGCCAATGAAAATGGTTTATGCACAGTAGAACCTCTTTAAACCGGACACGCACTATGTCGATGTATCTTTAATGTTATGTGTTTCAATGCCTTCTATATATGATGATACTATCTGTTCAAGTTCGCAAAACACACCCGCATGCATTGGCATAGTAATATGTCTGATTTACAGTGAAACCTCTCTAAACCTGACACCCTGGGGATCTCCCAGGGTGTTCGGTTTAGAGAGATCGCACTGTATAGGACAATTAATGGACTGTTATACTCACTCGTTCATGTAGGTAACTGTGTTTGTCCCACAGACTGGTATGTGTCCAAAGGCACTTAGATTGCAGTCCACATGCTTCATGATGTCGCACATGAAAGCCCCCGTCTGTTGTCCGTAGGCCACTGTAATACATAGATACTACCGTGCTTGAGTATGTTAATATGACATTATCAGGCAAGGCTATGAAAGGCGTAGTAATTCAGAGAGAATACCAGGCTAGGGTATTTTGATGTAGTTTACCAGGCAACGCTAGAAAATCATTTCCGAGCCGAGTTTAATATCAAAATACACTATCTAGCTTAATATTCTATTTATCAATTTGAAGGAAGTTGAATAACGTGTTGTGCAATTAAATGATCTTAACGTATAACATTGTGGGTTTTTTTGTGTGTGCTTTTTTCGACGAAACACGAACTGGTTTGCCTTTTATCCCGTCAACACAGTGCGTATGTGCCGTGAAACACGGTGCCGTGAAACATTTTTGATATCCAGTCAATACTATTTTTGCATTTTACAGTCATTTATAGGTGTTGACGGGATAAATAGAATAGTAGGTTAGTGCCGTGAATGGAACAAACATATCTGGCGCGGCACGGAAACGGGATGTGCTCGGCAGAGCCTCGCCCATCCCGTTTCCTGAGCCTTGCCAGATATTTTTTCCCATTCACGGCACTAACCTACTATTCTCTATCTATTTTCCTTATTTCTGAACCAAAGTATATGTTGTGACCACTCATTTGAACCGTCTCGGCGAGACGGTTCAAATGAGTGGTCACAACATATACTTCTAATGAGAAATAAAGAAATTCTTGAGCCTTGCCGGATATTTTTTCCCATTCACGGCACTAACCTACTATTCTCTATTTACGTGAACCCTCTCTACTATTCTCTCTATATTTGCAACGTTGGCACTAACTCCTGGGATTTAAACAATTGAAACATTTTACGTAATCCAGTCGTAATTAAGTTTCAATCTAATTCGTGAAAGCGTTTTCCTATAGTATATATATGACTGTCTAGTACGTGGACTTCATATTCCAACACACTGATTGTTGGATGTTTAATTCCTAACTCTAAACGGCGGACAGTGAATACGCAGGTGCGCGAGAGGATAGGTACGAGTCTGTACTAGTGAGTGGTGAGTGGTGAATAGCTATTGCGCCGACTGATCTGGGTCTACACGTACTGGTCACCAGGGCAAAGTACAAAGTTTATCATGATGAGTCACGCAAACCGTACTTGTCACATCTTTGACACATTTCCGGGTGGTGTTCCTGTATTAACACAGATCGTGTGCAAGGTATGTGCATGAGGATGTGATAAATAAGTTAGATCAGGTTTGTCCGCATGTACGAGCCGTGGATAATCTCGCTAAAGCTCGCAGATTATCTCCTCGTACATGCGGAAGAACCGTGATCTAACTTATACTTAATAATTTATATATACATATACATATACGCATTTACGAGAATGATGTTCATGTTATAGCCTCGTTTAATATTACACCGTTTTCAGTTATGCCCCACGATGACATGTAATATAGGAATGAATGGTCTTTTTGTGGAATTTATCGGGGTATAAACTTGGAAAAGCCACTTTTGCAATTGGCGATAAAAATAAACAATTGTCGGAAGGTATTGCCAAGGTTTCATCACTGGTTAGCAGTTTAGTAAAAAACCGACAATCGTTGACGTCAAAAATGACGGATATCGACGTCAACGTCCGCGACAATGCGAACGGAATAGACCAATTACGTGACATGGCCACGTCCTCGAACAACGCAATGAAATCAGTTGCCATGGAAATACAAAATAAGCAGGTCGAAACACAGAGCTTAATTGAAACTACACAAGCCAGAACATTTGACGTTGAAAACGCCGTAGCAAGATCAACAAACGGCATCACCGCAATTCGACGTCAAATTAAAGACATAGACTCGAAAGCAAATGATAACGGTACGTCAAAGCTACAAGACTGTTTTCAGTCACCAGCTGTAGATATTGGTGTCAAAATAAATGACTTGTGCGCTACAGTAATAGACGTCACAAAAACAGCGTGCAACAACATGAATAATAATGCTAGCTTTTCCGCATCGTGTGTCACCAAAGATCCGCCGCCACCAGTGTTCAGTATGCCGGGTTTAACGCGCGCGACAGCCGGGGCCCCGTATGTTGGCACTCGGCCAACTCCACAAGTGCCAGAAACATTGACGGTATCTAACGTAAACAGAGCTCCAGTTAGAAAACCCGTGACGTACACCGATGACATTGACGTTATAAGCATAGACTCAAATGAAGCTGATCCACCTGAAAGTAACGTCACTGAACAGCCTGTCTGTGTTACTATCGAATGCAACAACGGAAGCCCAGATAACGCTAAGGGAAACACATTGCCGCGATTTCGAGGTATGGCGCGTCACAACATAGCAAAGTACTACGTCGGCAACATAGAATTAGACGCCACCGAGGACGCCATCCACGAATTCCTGACACTGTGTGACGTCAAATGCACACATTTAACTTTGTTCAATAGCCGCAACCAGGACGCGTTATCCGCACATCTGGCTATATGGGAAGAACATAGCCATTTAGTGGAAGATCCTGACTTCTGGCCAGAAGGAGTGTCGTGCAGAAAGTGGGTCACGCGACCGCCGACAAAACGTGGTCGTAACAGAGGCAACCGTTACAATGGCAATTACAACGAGTATTAGCCTAATGACATGGAACGCTACCGGGATTATGACCGGCATTCCATATTTAGATTCCGAACTTGAACGACACAATATAGATATTTGTGGACTGTCGGAACATTGGCTTTTGCCTGAAACTATGTCGGTTCTAGACAGCTTTAATGCTAACTACAAATCACACGTTGTTACGACCCGCGACGCAAGCTGTCTTAACAATAGACGTGTAGGTAAAGGCGGCGTGGCATTTGTGTGGCATCGGCGCGTGGATAAAATGGTCAAAATAATCGATATTGACGATGATAGGATCGCAGTCTTGAAGTTAGTGTTGCCACGACACACTATACTTTATACAAGTGTACCTACCTACGACAAGATATCCAATAGCCACATATAAGGAATATGTGGACAAGTTGTGCGATTTGAACGCGGCGTACACGTCGGACGGCCAGGTTATGGTACTTGGCGACTTTAATGGCCGTTTTGTGGATACTGCTGCTAAGCAAGAGTGTCGGACTCGCGATAGTTACCTGACAAATGCCTTCAAACATTGCAATATGACAGTGGTAACACGTCGCGCCCTGTGCACGGGTCCAAACCACACATTCATTCCATATAGCGACGGAATGCCGAGTTTCATAGATCACATAGTGGCACATGAGAACTTTATATCCAACGTTCAACAGTGTAAAATAATGGACGATGCACCACTTAACTTGTCACGACATTACCCCATAGTATGTTCTTTAAATATCCAGACCAAAACAGTCAGTTCAAGTCACGTGATGCATGATCACACAACATATGACTGGAAAAATAGGTCACAAGTATACAATTACACGTGTACATTGGATACGCTCCTGTGTGAACAAACATTAAACCACGAAGATATTGAGCAGTCACACATTGTGAACAGTATCAGTTCAGCATCTGAATCGTGCTTACAAAAACGTTCATACAAGCCATATATTAAACCATACTGGACAAAAGAATTGAACGAACTACACAATACAATGAAAACACAACGCAACATATGGGTACGTGATGGAAGGCCCAGACACGCCAACGCCATTTCATACACAAACTATAAAACATCCAAACGTATTTTCAGAAAAAAACTCCGTTCTCAAGCAAATGAATATCAACGCACGGAATATGAAAAAATCGACAAGTTATCGGAAATCGACCAGAATCAATTCTGGAAATTTGTCAAATCCAAACGTGCAAACAAACGTATAAACCCTGGTAATGAATTGAAGTTTGGATCCAGCATTACAACAGACCCAGATGAAATTACTGCAGGCTGGTGTAGTTATTTCAACCGGTTATACTCACCAAGCGATGATACCTGCTTTTCCGAGACAAACAGACAATGTGTGACAAATAAAGTACATAACATATTACAACATGACAACGCAAGCGTACACAGCGAGAATGCTGAACTCACATATACTATAACTGTGGACGAGTTATCTACCCTGATACGTACATTACCGCTCAGAAAGGCCGCAAGCCTAGACCACGTGACATATGAACACCTGCGATATGGAGGTCCCCGACTACTCGAATGTCTCGTCAATTTGTTTGAACAATTATTACGACAAGAGCGCGTGCCAGACTCATTCAAAGACGGACTAATTATAACTTTGCATAAAGGTCATGGCAAATCACTAACTGACCCAAATAGTTATAGAGCCATTTCTCTTACCATTTCTCTTACCCCCGTCATTTCAAAACTTTACGAGTCGACTTGAAGGTAAACGCTTCATACAGAAACTTCATCCGCTCCAACATGGGTTCCAGAAAAACAAAAATTGCAAAATGGTATCCTTCATACTACAAGAGTGTATCGACTATTGCCGTGAAAGAGGCAGTGAACTGTATACCTGCTTCCTGGATGCTGAGAAGGTGTTCGACTGCGTGTGGATTGACGGCCTGTTATGTAAACTATACGACCTCGGCATATGCGGCAAAGATCTCCGCGTATTTTCGAACTTGTACAAGAACATGCGAAGCAAAGTGTTATGTCAAGGTGTGTTATCCGAGTGGGTAACTGTACAACAAGGCACCAGACAAGGTGGGATAACTTCCCCTTTCTTGTATGCCGTCTTTATAAACGATCTGTTATATCTCCTAGATGTATCTCGAGACGGATTAACCATTGGTGACATGTCCTACAGCGCCCCCACACAGGCTGACGATATCGCGCTGCTCTCGCTTACCAAACGCGGCCTCGATCGCATGCTGGACATATGTAGGCAATACAGCTCAATGTGGCGGTTCCGCTATAATCCGCTGAAGAGCGCTGTTATTGTATTTGGTGAATCACGGCGCAATTATTCCAAACAAACGAGACAATGGCGTTACGGACCAACTACAATTCGCGAAACAACCGAATATAAACACCTCGGAATAGTACAATCGAAATACCTAATACTCCCCGGGAATATCGACTCGGTAGTGCAGACGGCTCGGGGTACATTCCTTTCACTGGCGAACACGGGCATCCATCGTGACGGACTCAATCCGATTACTGCACTCAAGCTCTACAAGACAATTGTACTTCCGCGCGCTCTATTTGGGTGCGAATTGTGGAACTCAATCTCGACCGCAAATTTGCAAAAACTGGAAACAGTACACCATTTTTGTATTAAGGTATCTCAGTCATTTCCAACTCAACAAGAACTGCGTGTGCCCTGGGTATGATAGGTTCTTCAACAATGGAGTCGTATATTGACATGCAGAAGTTGAACTTTTTTGGAATGTTGTGTAGGTGCGACAATACACATATCGTGAAATATCTATTTATTCACAGACTTTATCAGTTCACAATGAACAGTGCGCATGTGCAGTATGGTTTTATTCCAGACATGATTCGAGTATTACAGAAACATAACTTGACTGATAATCTGGAGTTGTTCAAAATAAACAGTGAGACTCCCTCGAAACATGCCTGGAAAGAACAATGTAAGGGCGCCACTAGCTTAGCGGATGTTGCGCGATGGAGGTCGAGCATGGTAAATGACTTGCAATTTACAAGATTTGGAAACATTCAAATATCTTTAACACCATCAAATTTGTGGTATGCAGCACTGAAACATCCGTCAAGGTTGCGCGCTTGTACATTTGCTGCAAAGCTATGTACAGTTAGAATCAACCGTTCTGATCCTGATAGCCCCAGGATATGTAGTAAATGTTGGGCCGATTTTGATGACGAACTCGTTCATTTACTACGCGAGTGTAATTACGCTGCCGTTAGAATAGTGTTGTGCCAATTTTGGCAGTATACCAAGGAGAAATTTGGTTGGCGGCTATATGAATACTTATCGAACAATGACACTGAAACATTGATTATACACGTGTTAGGAGGAAAACACGACATGTTTATGAACTTTATGGTGGAAGACGAATATTTTCTGTTCTTAACAGAATGTGCACGCACACTGTGTCGTATATATTCAGCCTAACGATCACTGATCAGAGAGCATTTCGCAAGGCCCATGTGCGACAATGTTTATTGGGTTGAGAATGTCTTCAGCTGCATTTCCATCGCACAGTTGCTTTGAAAATGAAGCTATTGATATGAAATTTGATAATTGTTTATCCATATATTGTTGTTTAATTCAAATTATGTACTCTCCTAGCATTGGAGGAAATAAAGTTATACATACATACATACATACATTGTTGAATGACAACTGTATCAATCACTTAAGTTCAATCATTTAAGTTGGTGTATTACTGAAACTGCATGTGAAAATACAGTGGCTAAAATTATGAACGATTAACTTGTTAATGATGTGAAATCTACAGAGACCCAACTGATGATATATGAAAAAAGACATATCATAACGTATTTAAAGAAACAGTGTATCACATGATGTTTCAGATGATGTCAAAGATATTCAATGTTCCTTTTCTTTTATTTGCACTTTATTGACTCCAAATTCCACACGACCCGCACCATTTTATTCAATCGAAGGCTAAGGCATGTGTGTTTTCTTATACCATATACAATGTACTACTATTGACTTTGATGAAGAGGGGAGATAAGTTGGTAACGCATTTCCGTTCGCTATTTCAGTACCAGGAAGCACACTTTGTGAACATAACACTTTTTTTAGTTTGAAATAATAAATACTGTTCCACACATATACTATGTTGCTATTTATAGACACGTGTGAAATTAACTTAACTAATTAAAATAGTACCATCGACTGTCAATTAAACTAGCGTTCGCAACGCTATTTATGATTTGGTATAATAAGCATATTTTACCAAATACTGATTCTTTTCAAGACGACTTACTTATAGGCACGATTTGGTTAAGACAGTCCATGTAAATCTACCATTAAATTATTGTTTCCTAAATTAAACATGTTTCATCACTTTATGCACATACCTAAGACCACGTGTCTTTGAATTTGATTGTTGTTTTAATTATAGTTTTCATTCATTAAATTAATGTCATTTCATTTTATTGGGATCATGTATGTTGTGAAATTAATTCTTGAACACCCCTCGTAAATGACTTTTATAACTGACGACCCAATAATAGATATATGCATGCATATGCTGCACGTGCAGGTACAGTTGTACGCACTGCACCAGGCGATGAGAGGCCCTTCAATTACAAATATATTCTATGTGGCCGGGTGCTGGTCACTTCGTCGATGGTTTGAAAGAGAACTGCTGGACGTAAACGTGGTGGGCTATGTATACACGTCTAAACCGGACACCCTGGGGACCCTATTGCGTTTCATTTATATGGCATTGATGTAGTTTGTTCATGGTTGAAAATGGTTCATGGTTTAATTATCCCCTTGTCGATAGGCAAAAGGGGATATAGCGTCAGTCCAGGTACGTGCGTACGTACGTAACACCTTTCATTTATCAAAAGCTCATGAACCGCTTCACCGATTTTGATAATATTTGGCCACAATGTAATGGTGATTTGTTTTGCATGCTACCCACATCCGACCGCCAAAGGTCAAGGTCACCGAGCACTTATGTTCACCTTGTTTGTAATAAGGCAAATGTGTAAGGCAATAATGTTGATATCCTTATTTCATTATCAAGGCTGCCATTACGACCGCACAAAGTCAAGGTCACCGATGACTTTTTTTATCATTATCAAGGCAGATAGCGAGGGCATAAGCTTTGTTTAACGCTGCCATTTCTTGGTATAGTGGTACCTATCTAAGCTAGCTGGACACTCTGCGGATCTCCCATGATGACCGTTTTAGAGAGGTTCCACTGTACTGGTTACTTATTTGTTATTTGTTACGAGCTTTGTATTGACCCAATACGTACTGACTGATAACATACTACCGTATAAGTAATCGACCTGATACGAATATCCGGGTTACAACGAATTGAAAAGTGGCGTTCTATTGGACGAACGACGTCACATGACGTTACCGAACGATGTCAGACAAATCACATAACGTAAACAAGTCAGCGTTCTTTTCAACGAAACTGTTTTACATTTGAGCATTGGCTAGCATAAAACATTACCTGATAAATAAAATACTAGTCTAGTGTCTTTCGATATCAAGGATAAACTGGATATCATACTACACTAGCCTTGTATTCTCTGTGAATTAGTATGATTTATGCAAGCATGTTCCAATGCATATTATACAGAATAGTGAGTGCTTGAATCGTATACCCATACGTTAGACATCAAACACAAATAATAATCAGAAATGTGTGAATGGCACTCGCATACTCCTACTGGCAGCATGCTACATGGATGCTATTGATCGGCTGTCATGACTGTAGAGACAGTTCCTTTGAAGTCAAATGGAAATTCAAAATTGCCACTGAATACTAGCCAACGGTAGTCGGTAAGTCGATGTGTAAGTCAGTTACTGCCCTAATCGAGGTGTTCATGTGTTTAAACAACTTACATGTGCCCATGAAACACCTCGCCGCTTCGCGGCTCGGTGTTCCATCCATGGGCACATGTAGGTTGTTCAAACACATGAACACCTCGATTAGGGCAGTAACTATTACGTATTTACATTAATATATATGTTAGACTGTTTTTTTTTTCGTTTTACTCAAAACTGTGATGTTTCACTTGCGGCCTTATAATACTAAACCATCGAAATGTTGGCAACTTTAGCGCAGGTGGTAGTGTAATAATAAATAAATAGATGTGACCGCTTCAGAGGACTTGTTAGTTGCGAACGGTAACTTTTGCAATCTATTACTGTACCGTCCGGGTAAATTGCAAGAGTTACCGTTCGCAACTAAGAATTTGTTAGCAACTCGGTACAGATTCAATGTGTGATGCTGTGCTAATGTGAT
>CM055277.1:45383573-45532772 GCA_029237695.1 Conchocele bisecta
GCTCTGGCCCGGGGTTCGAACCCGGGACCTCTGGTTTACCGTACCATCGCATATAGAACATCCAGAGAGTAAAGCAATGTAGGAATACTATGTGCGTACGTGTGCTCAAAACTGATCCAAATAATTTATATACTAGGTAATTACAATTTGTTTACCAGCTTAGATAAACATCAGGGGGCCGTTTCACTAAACTTCGTACGACTAAAATGTTCGTAAGTGCAAAATTATTATAATCTGTAGATTTCAAATTTACAATCATGTTTTCTTGTAAACATTTATTGGATTTACATGTATTGAGCAAAGGCTGCTTATGCAGCCTATGCTCAATAAATGTAAATTCATCAAATGATATTTGCAGACGATCCTAAATTTGTACTTACGATCATTTTAGTCGTACGAAGGTTAGTGAAACGGGCCCTAGTAGCCTAAATTTACTAAATGTGTCGAATTGTATTCACGTACGTGCCCGATCTGGGTTTGATGTTCATTGATATCCATTATGTTTACTGGTTTGAAACGTAAATAGGTTTGTTTCACAAAGAATGATGACTAATATTCATGTGATAGAGGTATATTTATTACAGAAGATATATGTGACCTACTTGCACTGATGTATGCTGATGGTATTTCTAGTTTTAGTGAAACCGCCATCCAAATACAGCGACACATTGATTGTATTTCTAAATATTGCGATACAGTAAATATGAACATTAATTTAAGTAACACTAAAGTCATGGCTTTTATAAATGGTGGTGTTTTGCGTAACTATGACAAATGTCATTATAAAAACAACCCCATTGAAACTGTGTGTCCTCTTATAAATATCTAGGTATGTACATGACACCAAAAGTGTCATGGTCTAAAACATACGGGTATGCATCCAAACAAGCACAAAATGCGATTGCATACATATTTCGATATCAACGCCAGTTTGGACAATTTCATAATGCTGATATTGTTAACCTATTCGATTGTATGGTAAAACCTATACTTTGGTACGGTGTCACACTATGGGGGTTTCATTACATAGACCGTATTGAAAAATCCACATAAACTTATGTAAACAATATTGTGACAATGTTTTAACGTATTTGCATACGGCAAATGAGGAGGCCGTTTACCGCTGTGTACAACGTATATGCCAAGCTGCATCAACTTTTGGTTAACTATATTACGTATGATGGCGACAGATATCCACGTCAATGTTATACTATGCTCAAGCATTTGGACGATAGTGGTCGCAACACATGGGCTACTAGTATTAGATTACTTCTTTATTCTTTTGGATTCGATTATATTTGGCTTTCACAGGATGTAAGAGACATGGACTATTTTCCCGATGTTTTCAAGCGAAGATTATCCGATTTTATCTACATAAATGGCATGACATATTACATACAACTAGTAAAGCTGATACATATAGTGGTTTCAAGTCCGCATTAACACCTGAAAAGTACGGATCGATTTATCTATCGTTTCCATATAAACAAGTTTTAGCTAAGTTCAGATACTCGACGCATAACTTACTAATTGAAAAGGTCCGTCATGTCGGCATTGACAGGTATTTGCGCCATTTTCCAATTTGTCGACAAAATGACATACTCGTGGTATACCATTTTTTCTGTGAATGTAGGGCTTATGAACATCTACGCTTACACCTTTTAAAATACGAAACTATGAGAAACAGAAACCGTGATTCATTTAATAGAATGATGGCGAGTTCACATAACACTGATATACACACTATTGCTAAGTTCATATTTTTAGCGTTTCAGAAAAGACAATCCATTATACAAGCTAATTAAAAAATGTATCACAATAGTACACTGTAAATGCATGTATTAGATTGTGCGCATAAGCATATTGATTTAGTTCTACACTGGTTGAAATATGTATGGATTCTTTTTCTCACGACGTGCACTCGTATACATGTGCTTGCTGTTATAACGTATACGCTCATTTCATTATATATACTCGTAGATGTAATGTGATACCGTGTATCACTCCTTTCCAATATGTATAATTCCATGTAGTATTGTGGGCAGGTGGCCTATGTTATGGAAATTCAGTGATCCAGATAAGCTGCGTATATGCGTAAATACCCAATTAAAATTGCCAAAAAAACAATTGAAATCAGACGTAACGAGTATCAAACAGCAATAACAAGTTTGTGGTACCTTTATCATGCTGCAGAAATAACAGACCACAAATATAGCATATTATTCTTATTTTCCAAGAAAACAGATCTTGGTATTTCATTAGAATTGTCTCCAATGAGACAATTCTAATGAAATGCCAAGATATGTTTTCATTTCGAAGCAAACTAATTCAATAATTGCTGCCTGTTGATGTGTACACAGTAGTGTGTGATTTTACCCAATTAAAATTTTGAAATACCCAATTGCTTCAGAAATGATGGAGTGAAAATACTCAATTACTAATTCCTGATCTGGTGCCCTGGGAAATAAAACATTCATTCATGCAAGCTGGTGTAACGTATACGCTCATTTCATTATGTACATGTATACTTGTAGATTTAATGTGATACGGTGTATCACTTCCTTTCCAATGTGTATAATACCATGTTGTGGTTTGGGCCGGTGGCCTATATTATGGAAATAAAACATTAAACCCAATTCAATTCATGTATACAAGTACCATACATACTACTCCAGTACATGTACCACTACGTAATTAAAAGTAGTCCTCATCAAATAGTCGACATGAGAAGAGGGGTGAAAACGATTGGGTTTTCATTTTCTCTATAACACTAAAAGCAGCTATTAGCAACACTATCCACGCGGATAAGTATATACTAGAGGATATTCCATCGTACATTTTTAAAGCGAATAATACACGAGTGTGCGTCGGCTTCCGCATAAGCAACGTCGACGGATACGAGTGTATTATTTCCGCTATTCAAACATGTATGATGGAATATCCTATTTATTACACGTCCACGGCGGACACATATGCACATTTAGTCTATTTTTGAGATTATAATCAATGAATTGTGATGTGCGCATGCATAGTTATACAATGACGTGTTTTCCCGCGTTTTGACGTTACGTTGTGTGACGTCAAATGTGACGTCATGAAAAAAAATTGAAATTTCTATGAACCAGATATATTTGAGTGCATGTTTAGTGCATGTGCATGTTTAGAATGTGTTCAATCACATTAACATTCTAGATTAGTCGAGACCCTTTCCAAGTTTTCAAATAACTTTATTTTGACTGTAATAAAAATTAAACATTTTGCATGGTAGCTCGTGGTTTCCAAGAAAACAGGCGCGCAATTACGGGTGTTCTCTTCATGGTGTATTATTTGTAAGGAGTTGGTTACGGGTTTTCTCTCACAGCGAAACCCGTGCAAATAATTTGCAAGAGTGTAATAAATAGAGGATATTCCATCGTACATTTTGAATAGCGGGAAATAATACACGAGTGTGCGTCGGCTTCCGCGTAAGCAACGAGTCAGCGTAGCGAACGAGTTGCTTGCACGGACGCCGACGGACACGAGTGTATTATTTCCGCTATTCAAACATGTACGATGGAATATCCTATTTATTACACTTCCACGGCGGACACATATGCACCTTTAGTCTATTTTTGAGATTATAATCACTGAATTGTGATGTGCGCATGATTAGTTATACAATGACGTGTTTTCCCGCGTTTTGACGTTACGTTGTGTGACGTCAAATGTGACGTCATGTAAACTTTTTGAAACCAAATTACTCAGCTGTTTCTATGAGCCAGATATATTTGAGTGCATGATTGGAATGTGTTCAATCACATTAACATTCTACATTAGACGAGACCCTTTCCAAATTTTCAAATAACTTTATTTTGACTGTAATAAAAATTAAACATTTTGCATGGTAGCTCGTGGTTTCCAAGAAAACAGGCGCGCACTTCACGGTGTATTATGTGTAAGGAGTTGATTGTGGGTTTTCTCTCACGGCGAAACCCGTGCAAATAAGTTGCAACAGTGTAATAAATACAAATGTACCTTTCTGAGTACAAATATGCGAATCAATGAGTGGAAACCTGTCTCTAGGTGGCTTAATTTTATCAGTCCAAATATGTATTTTTGATGTTTTATTGGGTTGTTTTTCTCACACTGGTTATTTTTTACTCTTATAAATAATATTGGGAGCTGGTTTGATCTTACCAATACGATCGTAGTGATCGTATTGGTAAGATCAAACCAGCTCCCAATATCATTTATAAGCGTAACAAATAACCATCTGGCACTCTGGTATGTAGTATGTTATTCTTAACAATACCATTACAAATAATTTAACCTCTGTTTCATAAACAGAAATGTAAGTCATGTGGAACTAACCAAGGTTCGATGACTTTTACCACAACTGGAACAAACTGGCGGAGTACATGATGTACAACATTGCAAATTAATTCGCGGACAGCATCGGCGAGCTATGCAGTTTAATTCACAATAAGTATGTAGCAAAACAATACCATTTTGTATAATAAATCTTTGACAATGTCAATTCAATAATGGTGAAGACAAAATAATGGCCACAAATAAATACCACCTTGTGAAACATACCTAGATAAAACGCAACGTAGCCCTATTCATTTCTTATCATAATAAAGTACCACCAGTAAACACGAAGCTATCATATTATATGAATTAAAACTTCTAACTATGTATAGAATGTATATCATAGTTCAGGTCACTCTAGAGAGTGGTATCCAGAAACACTATTTCGACATATCCATCTATATAGGCATCCATTGTCCGTTACTAATTCAGCAAAGTTAAATCTAGCCTGATTAAATGTCTTGCTTCTCACCTATCGAACTATAATTATGTCGTTGTTGTAGAGTACCGACCAATATACATTAAATCAATATATGCATAATGAGAAAACACCACTGCGTGTATAAGTGGCATATATTAACGGGGAACCTAGTACATGTAAGTAAGGTGGTTGGATGCATGCAAATGGAGTTTGCCTACAATGCGAATACCTTGAAAGCCCTGCAATTCCAGGCATTATTGTGGAAATTCCCAGTAACTCAGGTTCACCAGGCAACAACAGTGCAATCAAATCCAATAACAGACATACGGACAGGCTGCTACATAGCCATCGATGGTGAGAATGCTGTGTCATTATAACAGAGGGATGAGCTATTAATCATTGAGAATACAGAAAGCCGATGTCAGTATTCTGCATCACATACTGTTCATCATTGAGGGATATCAACACATTGTCATCATACAGCATGTACTATTGCTTTGATAAAATATATTTTAAAACAGAAATTCGTCTGCATTGATGATTGCAGCAGTAAGTATATTCCTGCGCATACAATGGCATGAGCTGGCATATGGTTGGCTATTCGCATATTATGTATCGTGATGTGCTATATGCATATTCTAGACATTTGCTGTCACATCTTATATCCGTTATTAGCCACGTATCAAGCTCTCTAGCGTGGTATCTAATGTTCTGTTCTTCACTCTATGGGGATTTAACATGTGGAAATTGTTTTTTCGCAATGAAATCAATATTGGACCAAATTTCACGAAATAAAAAGTAGGCTCATTCTTAAATTTTTCTATAATTTCATGTTATCGAAAAATAGATTGTTTTTCATTTATTTATGTAGCTGTAACATTTGGGCAGGTTTCGTGAAACAGACAGTATGGATCCTACAGGCTGTCCGGTTTAGAGGGATTCCACTGTATATGTGGCGCGTCTGAATATACATCCGGGCGAAACGTCTCCGGCAGATATCCCATGGTCCGCCGATACATGAACTGCTCTAAACAGTCGATCGCCAATGGAAATAACTCAATACTAAACTTGTTGGCTACAATTTCCCTTCGTCTTACCAACCATGGCAAGTCCCCAGTCCCAAATACACACACCCATCTGGAATATATACCGCGGCATGGAATGTTTTCCCTGTCCATCTGCCAAATTTCTGCTCTCGATAAAAATCCGTGAGAAAGATGAAGGTCCCCTTGGTAGCCACCTGGAGCTAAAGGGAGATAATTCAGCGTTGCCCAGACAAACTCCTCGGGAGCGTACGTTTCATTGAGCCATGATATGAATTCTAGGGCAATTGTATCCGTTCGTATGAACTCTATAAACTTTCTGCTGAACATACCATACGCACTTCCCTTCCGCAGTATAATATTTCTGAGAAATATCTCTTTCTTTTCAGCCGTTGGAAAACTCTTACTTCGCCGAATTTTGGTCTTCAGTTTAAACCGGGAGACAAAGCTACCATCCACAGGATAACCTTCAATGTCATTCATCCCATTCAGCAGCTTTAATATCTGCACGATTTCGTAGTTTGTCTTCAGCATGAACTCTTGTCCTGTGAGGTTGATGTAGTATCTCCAATCCACATTTGACCTTCTCGCCGCGTCGATGCATTTGATTTCCGCCTCAATCTGTCTAATTGTGGAATACACCACGTCAACTCTATCATCTATTACAGCAACGTTATCAAAACACGTGGATAACGCTTTGAATTGATCATAAATGTATTCCGGTGATTTCCGATCGATATGAACACAGTAGAAGTTGTGTTTTCTGAAGATTAGTCGCAATAGGCGATGAGCTTGGTTAGGCGATCGGTGGATCTTGAGGGCGAATGCCAACGGGAACCGCTGCTCCTCCTCTGTCACCAATTCCTTGCCAAACATGTAGGTCTCCATGACGGCGGAACAATTATTGTAAATCGTCTCTAGGTTACAGTTTGTATCAGATCGACTTTTAGACACAGAAATATCAGTTGCATTTGTAGCCACGCCAGGGACAATAAGTGATTTACATCTCCAATAATTTTTGGACAGACGTTGATCAATATCACAATACCTATTCGACGTGTTGTTCACTTGGGATGGTTTGGGTACAGAGGAATTGTTCTTGGTTCCTTGTATCTTGTCGTTACCTGTAGAATGAGGTTATTTGTATATACAACTATGCAATCGGATAATATAAACAGTAGTATTACATACGTACTTTCGTTTCCCATTGAAACACAATACAACAAATTTTTTCCACATTGGCGTATCGTGAGTCCATATTCGTTAGTGCCGGACCTACGTTTCAACTAACTGAAAAAAATAGTTCCTTCTAAATCACCACTAATTTTTTTATTTTATTTATATTTTGTATATTTTCTTAGGCGCATATAAATAGCGAGTGATGTATGCATATAATAAAAAGGTTAATTGATTTGTATGTGGCTATACATTGTATGCTACTCGTTCCGCAGCGCAACGATATTGCGCTCCTAAAACCTCACGCTGCATATATCCACATACAAATCAAATAACCTATACATATTCGTGTTCCTAATATCAGGTTGCATAGCGTTCACACTAGTAATGTAGTATTTATTTTAAGATAACCTGTCACTGCGACTGTCCTGTTTTGAAACTAACACCGTATCGTTGTGTCTTGCTTTCATATTTAACATAGAACCATGTGCATGTATGTATATGTAATACGTATGTATCATCAGTAGAATATTACACCTTTTGTTTAGGTTTCAACGTTAATACATAGATATACGGAGCCCCCGCAGAGGACATGGATTTTTTATATTAATTCGTTCCCACGAAATAACAATTTGTTCCCTCAATTTAACAATTCATTCCCACGATATAACAATACGTTCCCTCGAATGAACAATTCTTTCCCACGAAATGTCAATTATTTCCCTCAATTTAACAATTCGTTCCCACGATATAACAATTCGTTCCCACGAATTAACAATTCGTTCCCATGGGAACGAATTGTTATTTCGTGGGAACGAATTGCTAAATTTAGGGAACGAATTGTTATTTCGTGGGAACGAATTAATAAAAAAAAGGAATCCTACGTCCCCTGCGGGGCTCCGTATATTTACGCTATGCCACGTGCTATTTCGGTTAAATAATACATACAGCATTTTCATCAAAATATTTGAATGCTGTTTGGATCTCGGCCAGCATCAATTATTTTTGAGTTATTGGAATCATCGGGTCTTCTGTTAGTATATGTCTATACTGAACCGAATATATTGCGTTTTACACGTACTTATTAACATGCCTTATGTTTTGTTAGGAATATGTAAGTAATGAAACAGACTCCTAACATATAGTTCAACATTTGTATCGTATTCATGAAAGCAAAGGTACAGTACCTAAGGCCAGCTGAAAAATATCAGGGCTCGAAAAAAAGTATGTATATAAGTATGTAGTTGTCAACGCAAGTGTTTGCGCAATCGATGGTTACAAATGTAATGTTAAATATAAGGTTCGACCATGTGCAGCCGACGGTAAACATTTGCCATGGCACGAGGGAACTGTTTGAATGCCAAGGCCGTAGGCCGCGGGTTCAAACAGTTCCCGAGTGCCACGGCAAACGTGTACCCACGGCTGGACATGGTCGAACGTTATTGTTACATTTCCGTCGGAAATGTCATGCAATTTGAGCATATATGCAGTACGTTCGGTACTTTGACAATCTGCTATATTCAAACAGCTGATTTACATATACATATGCTAGGGCCACAGTACACGTCCCGTGATTCAGCCTAATTAGTTTAAAAATTTCAGTGCGACCGTTGTGAATTGATCTGGTGACGTAATTGTGCGTTCTACAGGGTGGCCCAAAAAAACTTGGACACTTTTTGTAACCTATATATCTTTTGACATACTGTTCGAATCTCAATAACTTTTGGTATACATATTGTGTAATGTTTGTGATATTTTAAGGATACATATTGCACACTGCTCTTGCATGCATATTGACGTCATTATGATTATGACCCCACTAGGTCATAATCTGAAATTCCCATTGCTAAAAACGTTGAGAAACAGTTGAAAAGCAGTGCCATATCCATATTTGCATTGAAAGAGTAAAATAAATGATATACTGAACAGAGTAAATGCATAAATAAGTGTTACTTACATGTACAATGTCATTAACATGATTAACAGCCAATAGTACACAGATAAATTGATAAATGTCACAATCAAACATCCTACATGCGCAAGACTGGGTAACGGAATGCTAAAAAAGACACGGATGTCAACAATTCGCATTTGTAACAAAATCGAGTAAGCTTGCCGCATGTAATGCCGGACATAAACAGTAAATATGTTCTTTACCTGCATTGTAATACTCAATGATGGATTGAATGTAGTACAAAATGTTTGCAGTAGGAAAGTGGTTTAGTGCCATTTTTAAGCAGTTTTATAAGTGTACCGTATACATGTTTCTTTCGATTTCAACCTAGTGACGTCAAAATCGCCATGGACGCGGTAGTGGAATTTAAAGACCCTATGACTGGTCAATGGATGGCAGAGAGTATAATGAGGGAGGATGGCCATGGTGGTGTATCAGTGCTTGTGAAGCAGTCAAACACATTTTTTTACAAAAGGCGACAAGATTTGGAAGTTCCAGATGTGGAGATGGTTGTCATTGATATCAGTGTTAATACAGGACAGATGTTCACCCTACTAACTGTCTACATCCCTCCCAACAGTGGTGCAGAAGAGAAGATAGACAAGTTAGGAGGAATATTATTAAGACAAAAACATACCTCACAGATAATAACTGGAGACTTCAATGCTAAAAGCATGAAGTGGAATAATGTAGTGAAAAATAATACAGATGATATACTTGAATCAATCTTGGATGAAAATAACTTAGTTTGCATAAATGATGGTCACCAGACTCGGAGAAATTCACCAACTGTAATTGATTTGTTTATTATTACTTCCAGGCTGATACCGAAAATTTCAAAATGTGAGACATTATCGCATGAACAGGTGAGAAGTGATCATATCCCGTTACTCATGGAAATAGATGTAGAGAATGAAGGTGTGGATACTATGCTAACTACAGAAAAGAGGATGTTTAAAAATATGGTAGTTGAAAAGTGGGAAGCAATAACAAACGAAAAGTTCCAAATGTGCCACATGAATAGTAAAGAATCAACAACTATCAACATAGAGGAAATGAATGAAACATTTATGTCAACATTCACAGAAGGTATGTCAGAGGCTGTACCAAAGAAATAGATCAAGATAGGCTACCGCAGAAGGAAACCGCTATGGTGGGATGTGAATGTGACAAAGGCTAAACAAAAATGGAATTCTGCAAATAAATCATTCAGAAGAAGAGGCACACCACACTTATTAGATGAACTGAAGAGGGCAGAGAGGGAATATGATGAAGTAGAGGACTCCGCTAAGAATAAATGGATTACTTCTATTTGTCAAAATATAAACATTACGGTTAATCCCAAAGAGTTTTGGCAATGTTTTAGAACTCTAACATCATATCAGGATCAGCATGCGGCCGGCGTATTGCCTTTAAAGAAGGAAGATGGCTCATATGAATTTGATGAGGACAGTAAGTGTATTATGTTGGAAAATGCGTTCTTTCAGAAAACAAATAATGTGAGTTTTGATCCTATCTGTAAAGACAATATTCCTAAAACATTAAACTTTTAAATGGAAATAGTGAAAGGGACAATACTCCAGAAAATCTCTTGGAATCTGTGAATAGGGATATAACAGAAGAGGAAATACAGGCTGCGATTGAATTACTCAGCAGTGGAAAGGCTCCAGGACCGGATAATATTCACACAGATTTATTAAAACAAGCTGGAGAATGGTTTTTCAAATCTGTTTGTCTCCTTTTCAACAAATCTTGGTCATTGGGACAGGTGCCTGTAGGCTGGAAAACTGCCCAGGTAAATGGCTTCAATGCAAGAGAAAGTACTATTGCTATCTTTATTGATTTTGAGAAAGCGTTTGATTCTGTTTGGCGGGAATGTCTCATGGTTAAATTGTACAAGAATGGAATCAATGGCAAAGTATGGTCATGGCTTTTGGACTTCTTATCCAATAGATGGGCACAATGCAGCATGCAACATTTCAATGGACCCACCTTTCAAACAAGTACAGGATTGCCACAGGGATCTGTCATTGCGCCCCTATTATTCAACGTATTCATTAAAGACATATGTGATGGTATTAACAGTAACAAAGTTAAATTTTCCGATGATAGTACAATATGGAAGACAGGTTCGGATTTAGATGCATTGATCAGTGGACTAGATGAGGACATATTGAAAGTATTTAAATGGTGTTCGCAATGGCGTTTAAAACTGAATGTTGTAAAAACAGAAGTATGTTGTTTTTCAAAGGATAAACAAGCTCCCAATGCAGTCAGAAACAAGACAATTCACATTGATAATTCAATAATTTCATACAACACCAATCCAAAAATGTTAGGGATACACCTTGACGAACAGATAACATTCGATCGGCATATAAATGAGTTGGAACGAAAGGGAATGAGAACATTATCACTGTTGCAACAAGTTAAAGTGGTGGAGGGTATTAATTCTGAAAAATTGTTACAGCTATATAAGTCATTGGTCTCACCACAATTAGAATATGCTGCTTCTGTATGGCAAATCACGAACTGTGAGAAGTTGGAAAAGATACAACGAAAATGTTTGGCTTTATGCCTGGGTGCTGTAAGAACTGCAGGTGGTCCGGCACTGGAGGTGGAGGCTGGGGTGCTCCCACTGGACCTGAGGCGAGAGGAGCTATCAGTGAGGGAGGCATGAACCATTATGTCCAAACCCTCTTCTGAAACAATAAAAACTGCTTGGGTGGATTGGAAGGACAACACAGTTAGAGAAAGGTACCTTTCACCATTTGGAAAACTCGAATTACGAGTGAGTGATTGAACTTCTCTGACTGGTGTGACCATTCATAATATGGAAGAGCAATTTGTCTACGAAGATAGTCTACACCCTACAAGAACTCGCCCAGATTACTGGAGTACCCTTGGTTCTTCTACGTCCATGTCTCAGCACCAGACAGAGTTGGCCAGAGATACGGTTGAAAGATTGATGGAAAATGACTCCGATGACTGCATTTTAGCCTTCACAGATGATTGATGTCTACACAATCCAGGGCCGTGTGGAGCTGGAGCTTGTTTATTCATCCCAGGACAATCGGAACACATAGTAATCAAGAGACAAGTGCAGAAGTATGGATCCATACTGCTCGCAGAGTTAGTCGCAGTTCTGATAACGTTACAGTTCTATCTGGAACATCTATCTAATATCTACAGGAAAATGCATATATTCACAGACTGTCAGTCAGTTGCGGGTATATTAACCTTAGGGTGGAAGGAAACGTCATATAAATCAACTATATAAATAATAAAGCGGGTAACTGAAGCAATTAAAAATAAAAATCAGGATATACAAATTATTGGACACCTGGTCATGCAAATATTACAGACAATGAACTTGCAGACAACCTGGCTAAACAAGCAGCTAAAGAAGCAGACCTACTACAGGAGACAGCATCAGATGTGACAACAATGGCTGACATTAAGAGGGGTGGACGAGAATCAACATTAAAGAAATGGCAACGTAGATGGGATATTGAGGACACAGGCCGGACTCTACACCAGTATCGACCTACAGTATGTGTGAAAATGCTACTATATGTTCCAGATAGGAAAATGTTTTCTCTCATAAGCCACCTGAGAACAGGATAGTGTAAGCTGAATGAATATATGCACAGAGTGGGCTTATCTGAGGAGCCACACTGTGAGTGTGGGGAGATAGAGTATGTTCAACATTATTTTATTGATTGTGCCACATATGATTTACACAGAGAGCAATGTAGGATGAATTTGCTTTGGCGATGCGACATCACAATTTTGTATTAGAAAGTCTGCTGAGTGTGGGAGAAGAAGATCTCTGGAAGAACGCCCGGCAGGTGATCCTTGAGGAACTTGCCAAGTTTATTGAAGGAACTTCGCGCTTTATTTAACTTGGTATTATTTATTATAATTACATTTATTATTAAATGCTGGCAGACTACCAGTACATACAATTCCGGATCATAACCTACTATATTTATAAGTGTACATGCTTGTACATAATTGAGAATCAACCAATCCAGTAACTTAGTATTATTGGAATCGATATCTGGACTTGCATGTAAAACAAGCAATATATCATATGTTTCTTACCGTGACACAATATGATGAAATGTATAGTTTGAGATATTTGTTAATTGTTGAATTATATGAACTCTAATATTAGAAGGGAACTCAGAACATTTGGATATACATTGTAGCAGCATAATATATATGAGCACATTGTGTCAGTGAGAAAATGTTATTTATTTTCTGTCAAGGAAGTTATTTGAAATACATGTACAGACTGTGTAACTTTATGAAACAACATTGATATATGTGTTAGCTGTGACTATATATTATCTATATTAACTAATATCTTGTGATGAAGGAGTATAGAGTCATTATTGTGAATGCTTAATCTATGTGACTGTGACATTGGAGACATTGGAGAATTATCTGTACTTTATATGTCAAGAAAGGTGATATGTGTTAATTTTAAAGTATATGCGCACCCCATGATATATGTTACAATAAAATACAAGTGAGTGATCTAATTGGTGAACATTTACAAGAAGAGTGATGAAATATACTACAAGTGTGTCTACTTCGGCCTGAAGGCTTAGAAGATTGAAGATTGAAGATATGCGTGTGGTTTCGATAAAATCATGATATATGCTAAATGTAATAAGCAATATGCATATAAGAATTTTTGAAGATGGAAAGTTTATAAAAAGTGTCCAAGAATGTTTAGGGCCTCCCTGTAGTAACGTCACGAGGTGTTGGATTGGCCTCGGAATGAGCATTTTCTACGGCCATGGTCAAACAGCACGCGCTGTACGTTTGAACACGGCTGTGGGCGGTGTCAAACAACGGCAGTCATGTAACAATGGTAAATTATTTCATGTAGTGACTAGAATGAAATCATATTTCTATAGGTGACATATTGCTGCATAACCGCCTGCGTTAATATTTCCCAGGTTAACAACATGTCTGGACATCTGTTGCAATACCAACTCACAATCAAGCAATTTGCTTATCTGGGGGCCGTTTCACTAAACTTCATACGACTAAAATGATCGTAAGTTCAAATTTAGGATCGTCTGGATATTTCAATCGATTGATTTACATTTATTGAGCATAGGCTGCATATGCAGCCTCTGCTCAATAAATGCAAATCCAATAATTGTTTACAAGAAAAACAGTGTTAATGTGAAATTTATAGACTATCATAAGTTTGCATTTACGAACATTTTAGTCATACGAAGTTCAGTGAAACGGCCCCCAGATTATTAAAACAGATCGCATTGTAAGTAAATACAAACCCACCGTACAATGACGCCCCAGTTGTTATGGCGCGCGCTGGCTGCTCTACAGACAACTCCAGGGATTGCGTTTCATGTCCAGATTTCGGTTCACGTATTACTGAATATTGATCGTCCACTAGACCATTGGAAGTCGTTGTCCGCATGATATAATAGCTTATGGCCATATACGTTGCACACACTATCGCTATTTGGGACACCCTGCTCCTGTGCACTGAAAACAATAACGACATAAGGGCGTCGGAAGCATCATAAGATTGGTCCGGCGAAGGTAGGGATTGGCTCCACCCATCCACCGAAAGTGTATGTTGCTATCACTCAGTTGAACCGTCTCGTCGAGACGGTTCAACTGAGTGGTAACAACATAAACATTTGATGAGAAATGAGAAAAATGCAGAAACATATTTAGAAATGTGTGCATCGGCTGATATAGCCTACCAAACGAAATCTAGCCGACACGAAAAACAAAACCGAAACTTAATGTTCAAGTCAACAATATGGGAAAGGCATTTTTATATACTATTAATACATTCCTGGTCGTTTTTTTTCTATATGAAGTCTAAATTTGTCAATAAAAAAAAAATATATGTTTGTTCTGAGACATAATTATTGAAGCCCATTAGGGCCACTTCACTTTTTTTATTTCAATTTATTCAAAATCTTTTCTTGAATTTTCAAGTTCTTTTCTTGAATTTTCGAGATAGTTTCTTGAATTTTCGAGATCTTTTCTTGAATTTTCAAGTTCGTTTCTCGAATTTTCAAGATCTTTTCTTGAATTTTCAAGATCGTTTCTAATAAAGGATGTTTCAAGATATTTTCTTGAATTTTCAAGATACTTTCTTGAATTTTCGAGATCTTTTCTTGAATTTTCAAGATACTTTCTTGAATTTTCGATAAATTCAAGAAAATATCTTGAAAATTCAAGAAATTATCTTCAAAATTCAAGAAAAGATCTTGAATAAATGGAAATTAAAAAACCAAGGATTTAGGATTAGATGTATTATGTACGGAAGGAAGCCCATTAGGCTTCCTTGGTTTGTCAAAAGTATTTTTCCGGCGACTGTCGGACCTGCCGGACCGGTCCCGACGCCCCTGCGACATAATCAGTAACACCGATGGGAGATGTAACACTCAAAACGATGACGAAACTTTCTCTAAGTCATTTGTGGCTGTGACTGGAGAAATGGGGCTTATGGAATTTGAGACCAGTTTAGCTCCTGATCAAATAGCACACTCCTATAACCTGATAAGGTTATCATGTGCTTGTTAGACGCATGACTTGTGTTTCATGGATGGATTGGTGGACGGTGCAGATTCGGATCAGACTGTGCGGATGCACAGGCTGACCTGGATCTACACTGGTCGCAAACTCCATAAGCCCCATTTCTCCAGTCACAGCCACAGTTAACTTTGACCAGTGCGATAGAATGCAAAAATCAAAAACAAAATCTATTTTTTCCCCTATGTTAAATTCCCATATGAAAATCCTTTTTTCCCAATAAGATCAATATTTTATGGAATTTAATCAAATACAATTTTTTGGGGAGAGTGAATTGTTTGTTATTGATGAAAAAGTACTTACATTTAAAAAAAAAATGCAAATGTTGTTTGTTATTGATGAAAAAGTACTTACATTTAAAAAAAAAATGCAAATGTGAATGTTGACAGATAAGTATACATGAGGTTTGAACCAATCAGACTTACGATAACGCAGACAGTAGGTAGTCGAACAACACTTTTCGGACAGACATACGGACAGGCGAACAAGGTGGCGACTAATTGTATCCCGAAATTGTGTTCGGGTTACGAGTACATATAAAATATTTATGAACACAATCAGAAAGTATGTGATGAACAATATTATTGATCTGAAAATAATTATAGACAGTTCAATACATGTCATCCCAACAAGCCGTCTTCTCCTCTAAAACGGCAAATGAGACACGCCGTGTGCTTTTCAACCTAAGAATAGTGCGATATCTCACGACAATATGACGATATTTTACGTAAATGACATCGACGCATTTAATTTCTTTGAAAATGTAGTCAACTGTCGAAGTCATTTACAGTCAGATCGATTGTCTCAAATTATTTTGTGTCAGCCCGGATCGGAAATTATGTCCCTTATCGACTCACTCGCCACATTCCGAAAATATTTGTTCGTTAAGAATACGACATTTTCCAACAGGTTGGAGGCGTGCGAAGTGTAATATGATGATGGGGTTCATCGTTACCGAGATCCCGATATCCCTGATTTGCCCCCTCATGTAATATATGAACATGTATTCTACTTTATTGTACTTGGGAGTTTCAAAAATCCGGTTATACACATTATATGTATACACATTAATAATTCCAGCACAATCACAATTTCTATCCCAGTAAACTCCCACGCCGAACTACTTTCCGTAACCGTGTGGCGCAGTTAAAATAATTCTTAAGAAAACGGAAAATAAACACATTTTCTTGATGAATTTATTTCAAATGCTGGAATTATAAGGAATGAATGGCCTTTTTGTGGAATTTATCGGGGATATAAACTTGGAAAAGTCGCGGGAATACTGGACGAGGCCTTCCGGCCTTCGTCCAGTATTCCCGCGACTTTTCCAAGTTTATACCCCGATAAATTCCACAAAAAGGCCATTCATTCCTATAATACTATTCCTAATTACATTTAGGGAGTGGTGGTAAGTGACTCTCGTGTGGTGAGATGAGGACCTGGCACCGATTCAGGATATTCTAATTCCAGGACTGAATATTATATACTTTTTTGGTAAATATCCAGTTATGATTTTGGGATTCTCACCCCAATCCGTACAGGTGACATCAGGATCTGACCACACTACCACCGTGACGTCAACTCGTTCTAAAATGACCTTAGCTATTGACAGACCGTTAAAAATCATGAAATAAATTTAAAAAAAAATAGGCTGACATCACAGGTTGCAGTGACGGACCATGGTCTATAAATACATTACATATACAAGAAAAGCATCAATAAGTGAAAAACAAAAAAGCTAAACAAATTTCAACGGACTCTCATAAAAACTGTCAACTGATTTACATGCAGAAGTTATGAAAATGTTAGCACATCGCAACGATATAATCACTGATGAGCTGTGTCAACGCGTTTTCGAGCTATCGATTATTTTGTTCAACAAACTTCAGCATTTTTAATGAATCAGAAGACATTGGGCACATTTTCGGGGCCAATACTGCTATATGACAGCACAAACATCGGCTTCACACTACACTTTTACGTCGTGCAGGCCCGTAAAGAAACATTTTGCACCGATAAACATTGTTTCCAATCGAACCTTTGATCAAACCTACATTTATACCCGCGTCATGACAGACAATTGAATCGCACCGACATTTCAATAATTTCTCGGGAAGCCATACAGTCTAATCTTGATGAGTTTTCCCGATGACGTCATCGCTAAGCTTATGGTTGACTAATAATTATTCGTGGAGTGTCACGCGTAAGCGTCATGTCACACTGACTGGGGAATATATCATTGCGGAGGGCGAATATTTACCTATCTTCTGCAATGGGCGACAATGCTATAAATCGGTTTACTGTTTCGTGAGAGTCCGTTGTCTCGAGGACGTCCGAGTACGGCCTATTAAAAACATAACGACCTTGGTAATGTGTTATAAGATGGAGTACAAGAATGTTAGCTTATTTTGTTCTCAATTATTGATATTTTAGGTACATGCCCACTCAGTAGGCACAACATGTTCTTTATATCAGAGACACCATCTGAGTCATTTTCTGGAAAAATAAACATTAATTCACCATTACCCCACATATTGATTGGCATTATTATACAGTTTATATCAGACGCAAATGTCCACACTGATATCAGGGGCGATAACCGTGTTTCCTTAAAATGTAAACGGACATTTTTTTGATGGGCAATGATTTTGTCTTAATTAGTATAAATAATTAAAAATGATCATGCCTCATTTGCATATGGAAATATCCCTGACACCACCGCGAGTCACTATCAGTAAAATGAATATCACTAAAGTATTATATCTGTACAGCGGACACTTGTAATTGTTAGAACTGGTGGAATAGTGACACAATTATACACTTATTTAATTCCTATAAACAACATTTGTGCCTACTGAGTGGGCATGTATTGTTGTATATTCCTTGGTACGTTACTTCAACCTTTGGCTAACGTAGGTCTAATATGATATCATAGGCCATCGGACCTTTCCTTCAAATAAAGCCATATATTGGTCAAACCTGTTGACGGAGTAATATTATACGTGGTGGATTAATTGCTATTCTAATACAATGTAAATCAGAAAAACAAGAAACACGTATTATACTGCACTCTATAAATATTACGCAATCTGATTGGCTGATGGTCATACATTACAGGTATATCATTGTTGATGAACGGTCGCAAATTATTTCAATATGTATTCAGTAGTATTACGCCAGTAGTAAATGAGTGCATTAGAAATAGGTTAACCGCATTGTAAATTTGCGGCGTATATCAGAAAATGATAGGTCGGGAAATGGCGTCGCCATTAAACATAGTTTCCGTCCTACCTATCGTTTTCTGATATACGCCGCAAATTTCAAAATTACAATACAGTTAACCCTATACTATACTATAGTGGTGCTACCATCAATGTCTATAAAATAATACTGTTTCGGTTCTACACGTACTAACCCGAATGTTCGGTCTGTAGCGGAGGGCAAGTCGTATGGTATGCACGTACCTATAGTGTTTTGTATTACATTCCAATGGATTGTAAAATGAGACCACATTTCCTATTGCTTTCAGTTGGGATTTTCATGTTCATGTCTAAGCCAACAGTCAGATATTATTTCAATCTAAGATGGCATAGGTGTGTACATAGAGGGTCTTACTTTGTACTTGACTGGTGATTCAATATAGGGTTAGGTAGCGCGTCGCCATTAAACAGATTTTCCGACCTATCATTTTCTGATATACGCCGCAAATTTTAAAATTACAATGCGGTTAACCTATTTCTAATGCACTCATTTACTACTGGCGTAGGAATACATATTGAAATAATTTGCGACCGTTCATCAACAATGATATACCTGTAATGTATGACCATCAGCCAATCAGATTACGTACTATTTATAGAGTGCATTAGAATATGATATTTATTAAATGAGTTACTGATTTCATAAGAATCGAGGCGATGCTGAATTTCTTCTGACAAAAGTCAACGAATTTTAATAAATATCATATTGAATCGATACAAATAGTATTTATTTTATAAGCACATCCTCATATATCGAAGGTGTACTGATCACCTAATGTGTTCTCCGAAGCGGTTTTATTTGCATGTATGTACTTATTATATCGTTAAATTTCGACTTCTTTTACTGAAAATATCACACTTTTTGTAAATATATTTCATGAAAAATCGCACTTGCTCTTAGATACAAAATCCATTGGCGTGTCTCAAATGTGAATATAATGACACTATTGTTGTTACCAGTAGCCGATTTCATCAAAATTTCAAAGTATACTTATCTCGTAAAGTATACTTTGAGGGAGTAATCATTTATTTTTTCCGAAATGCATTATGTCATATAGAACTAACAAATGAATATACTTGATGATTAAAAGTATGCAGATTTATTATACTGAATTTATTACATTATCACAGCCAAAATGGCTGTGATAATGTAATAAATTCAGTATAATAAAAATTAATAAATGTATCCTTAAATTGAAAATTTCTCCCTCAAAGTATACTTTGCTAGATAAGTATACTTTGCAATGTTGGTGAAATAGGCCACAGAGCATCTGGTCCTTGTACGATCTCCGTCGGCCCAAATCAAGTCAAAACAACTTCACCACGTGGTGTATTCTTACACATCCAAATTCTCCAAAATCAGATTGTTTGGCAAATCACTGAAGCTGCTATATTTACTGTTCGTCGTAACAAATGAGTCTTTAAATTTAATGATTAGTGATAATTGCAGTGAAAAACGCAACATTCGCTAAGACATTTCAGGATTATTTTCATCATTTTCACTATTTTTATTTCATCTCGACTCACTCAACAAGTACACAGCCGAATTCCTCTTGACTTGCCTGTTATTTGTATCATAAACTGCTTCTTATTCCATCGATTTTGATGAAATAAAGCGCATCGACTGCATAAATGTATGTAGTATCTTCGAATGCTGGCTCTTCTCTGATCTTTGCAGCCAATTCTCGAAATAGTTCCGAAATGTTTTGAAAAATTGCCGAAATTGACACCAGTATAAAATAAGACCACATTCATACATTAGAAATGACAATATTAACATATTTGACTCTATAGCGCACTCGATTTCAAGCCTTGAAATCTAACTGTCTGGAGTTCGACCCTAGGTTGGAGTAATATTTGTTTTCTTTAAACTCGCAGTTTGGCTGAATTGACATTATAAGGTTTGATCATGTCCAGCCGTGTGCAAACGTTTGCTGTGGCCCGAGGGAACTGTTTGAATCCCAAGGCCGCAGGGCCACAGCAAACGTTTGCACACGGCTGGACATGATCAAACGTTATTGTTACATTTCCAACAAAAAACTGATGTAATTTGAGCATTATATTCAGTATTTTCAGTACTTTTATAAAATCGTCCCATTCACGTAGATAATTTTCGGTATGCATATTCCGGGGCCGCGTCATGAACGTCATGAGGAAGTGACGTCATGAAGGCACTTCCGCGTAGTGACGTCATGAAGGCACTTCCATTACGCGCCGCCCCGGAATGAGCATTGCCTAAAGCCATGCGCAAACAGCACGCGCTATTTGTTTGCACATATGTGCAAACAACGGAAACCATGTAACAATGGTCAAACACACATGGTTACTATATGGGTGTTGAATTACTGTAGCTGATTTTGAAAAAATACCGTTCTTATATGCTCTTTACAATACTTTTAGAAGGAAACAATAGTTTATTGTGTCTGTTTGTCCGTCACGTAATAGCTGGAGACATGATATTTGGCGTGCGGCTTCCTTGTGGTCTGCCGATGCGCAATGTGAATTTCGATTTTTGATTTGCCCCTCCAATCATAGATTACAGTGGGGTCAGCGTGTTAGTGCACACACGAACGAACACGACAGGTTGGTTCCAACCTGTCGTGTTCGTTCGTGTGTGCACTTACACGCTGACCCCACTGTATCTCTTCCTTTTGGACTTAGAATTCTCAATTTTGCGTTACAGTTACATGATAATGCTTGTGCATTCACTCAGATCACATGGTATGAAAATTGATGTTCTTATTTTATGGGAATAATAGTTCAGGCTCTAGTAGCAGTACTTTCAGTGCTTTGATTGACGCATGTCACGATTTTTTATTATGTTTGTAGCAATTGGTTGCATACGTCATATACTTCATTAGAAAAATTCAGCTTAAAAAAACTCATCAACTCGGGAATAGACGTAACCCGAATTGTCTTGACTTTGTAGGTCGCCCTGTGTGACAGCCAGAACATACGGGTTAGCATGGACGCTGATGTATCTACTCTCTGATTGACAGCAACGATACAGTAATAGAAGGCGAAACTACAAATATTTCCCCGCGTCAAATTGTCGTACTGTATCACCCTGTTCCACAGCCATAAACCTATACATGTTCATGCAGGTGCCAGTCTAAATAATATCGCACCTGTCTTTCCATGTACTTATGTGCTTATCGACGATATCAATTTCGCCAGATAACTTATCGTGGAATTAGACTCATTGTGAAATCGGCGATCTAATTCCAGTCTCATGAAATTAAAATGTGTGTCTAATTCCTAAGCGTAGAGACACACATTTCTCAGTAGTGATACCATACTGGGCGACTATGTACATGCACGAGTAACATCTCATCTCTGGTGTCGCATCACTGTCAATTTGCCGACTCTGTAGCCGATTTCATCTACATTGCAAAGTATACTTTAGTAGCAAAGTATACTTTGAGGGAGAAATGTTCAATTTTATAATAAATTTATTAATTTTTATTATACTGAATTTATTACATTATCACAGCCAAATTAAGAAATAATTCTGCATACTTTTAATCATGAAATATATGCAATTGTTAGTTCTATATGAAATAATGCATTTCAGGAAAAATAAATGATTACTCCCTCAAAGTATACTTTGCTAGTAAAGTATACTTTGCAATGTTGATGAAATAGGCTACTGGTGTCGCATCACTGTCAATTTGCCGACCCCGAACTCTTTCTGACACTCTAATTCCCCACTTATACCACCACCCCCACCCTCGGGCGGGGAAGAGATAGATAGTGGAATTACACAAACACCAACGACTGTGCTAATCTTACCAACATTTGTCAACGTATATATTACAAAATACTTGAATATTGTTCTTGGAAGCAAGCAGCTTGATTGGCTGAGCCTGAGCTGTGCTACAGCTCAGGCACAGCCAACCAAACTGCTTGACTGATATTGCCAATAGATACATTGAAATCTTGACAAGATTAACGCAAGCGCTGTTGTATCTACTTACGTCGTATCCATGTTTTCCTAGACGCCATGACGATTTCCAATTCACAATTCCAATACAGTGAAATGTTCTTTATCCGACACCTGAGTATTCCGACACAATGGGGAATCGGACACAATTACATAGTCCCAGCAAATGCCCATTCGGCATTATCATTTATCACACGTCAAGTGTAATCACCGCGCTTGATTGCCATTTGTGAAAAACAGAGCACAATTGGGCCGCCCGTGAGAAAATGGACATAACCACGTTTGTGATCATCGTAACACCGGAACAGCCTGATCAGGGGCTACGTTGTTCGTCAACAATTTACCCCAGTAGGTTGTCTATATTTGTATCCGGCATCAGAAATAAAGTGATTATATACCGTTTATTTAACCAGGTGAACTGATTATCGTGGAATAATGCACGAGTGATTGGGTCCTTACGCTGAATAACGAGTGAGCGTAGCGAACCGAGTTTATTTAGCGGTAGGACGGCATTATTTCAAAATAATCAGCTCACCTGGTTAAATAAACATTTTCGTACATTTCACACATGATTCTTCATGAAAACAAAGAGAATCGAGAGTAACATATGGTACAGATATATGCGAATTAATTTCTGGAGGCGGGCCACTTCATATGTTGCGGTTCTTTCTAAGCACTTCATATTACCAGGTTGGAGGGCATTTTAACAATTGTGGTGGTTTTACATAGTAACCGATGCTTCTAACATTGGATGACGTCAACGTGTAAACAGTGTTGCTTTGTCGCTCCACTAGAGATCATGTCATTTGGAACACCATCGCTTTGTTCGTAACTAGGGTTGATGCTGTCAGCCAATCAAATTCGCTCCTGGTGTTATTACACGTGTGTCATATCACGTTTATGAAATAGGTTATATGACGTCATAACAAGGTGTTCGTGTAATAAACGTGTTTATATTGTATTCAGGGGCGGATCCAGGATTTAGATCTGGAGCGGTATTCGATTAAAAATTGTAAATAAAACATACATTGTCGTCAACTTTCGAACTGTAACTCTTGAAATTTACTCCCGTATACTACCGTCTGGAGTATAATCTAGAGTTCAAGAGTTGGTGTTCGCAACTACAAATTTCCAAAAATGCAAACAATTTGTTAATGCAATTGTTCTCATTTCTTATCAAAAGTATATATGTTGTTACCACTCAATTGAACCGTCTCGATGAGACGGTTGAATTGAATGGTAACAACATACATTTTGGGTGAGAAATAAGAAAAGCAATCAGCTCTACATAAATAAGTGGGTTAACAACTTAACTCCGCAAATTTTAGATTAGCACACGGCGTACACGCCCCCGCCTGGATCCGCCCATGAAGTTATGAGGGCCGTACGGCGCAAATTGAAGATTGTGACTACCGCTTTACCATTGCCTGTTGTATATGGCCTCTAATGTGGCTGAGACTGGAGAAATGGGGCATATGGGATTTGTGGCCAGTGTAGCTCCTGATCAAATAGCACACTTCTGTGGCCGGATAGCAATCTGGTTTCCTTGTTAGAAGTATGACTGGTGTTTCAATGTGGAATGGCGACCAGTGTAGATCCAGATCAGCCTGTGCGGATGCACAGGCTGATCTGGATCTACACTGGTCGCAAAACCCGTAAGCCATTTTCTCCAGTCACAGCCACAAGTACAGGTAGTTTCTGTTTCTCCGGCGTCTTTGGTGTCACGTGTATATATTGATTTCTATTGTAGGTTAGACACTACCAAACCATACTGCACACCTGACACTCTCAATATTTTGCCATTCTCTATTGCGTTCATTAGATATAATTATGGATATTGATGCTTTATTTGTCATTAAATGACAGACTCGTTCGCTTATTGTTTACCGTAGGTTCTCGACTAATGAAAGAACAGCATTTCGTCTTAATTAATCGCATATTGCGACGCTTTCGCCAATGTCTATTAAAGTAATCATTAAATGTTCAGCGCTATATTTAGAACTGATTGTACGCCTTGTTGGCATCAGTTCACGTGACGCAAAACATATTACCACCCACACACACACTCACTTCGTGTCACACCGCCAATCACATCCTAGTATAGCGATTAGAAATCACGTTTAGGGGTGGAGCTTCGCGACTGGGCTGGGTAAACAATAAGTAAGTTATAGTTCACATATTGAATTTTTAATAAACTAATTTATTAACAATTCACTATGTGAACCATAACTATTACTTATTCTTACGAAAATAAATGTACTATCCTCAGACCACACTATTCTATTAAATAAAATCACCGGTTTAGGCCACACAGTTTCTCTGCGGCTTACGAAACATGTTAAGGTATGTTTATGCATAATACTCCCTTACAATGTTGCTTAAGCATGTCTGTACAACAAGTGATCACGTTTCGCATGATACAGCGTCTGTGGCATCGAACAGCCAGACTTAACCCGAATTCTCTGTCTGGAACGCAGGGCGACTTACTTGTAAGTCGCCCTGCGTTACAGACAAAAAATTCGGGTTAAGCCAGACTATGTTTTACCATAGTTTCGCTGTGCATGTGTTGGTGATGTGACACCTGCATTGTTACATGTTTGTTCGATGTGTTACCTTTTACATTGACATGCGAATACCACCTTGGGTTAATAGGTCCATGAATTACTTATGAGCCATTTGCTCCAGGGTAGGGCAGATTGGCGTAGATAAAGCAGATGTTCCCTGCTCAACCAACATAGACACGTGTGTTAGTATATTAATAGCCAACATTGAGCGGTCGTGCAATCTGGTCATCGTCCGCATGTACGATCGATAATCCGCTCGTTAAAGCTCGCGGATTATTTTCTCGTACATGCGGACGAACGTGATCGAACTGTGTGTTAACAGTCATTTATAATTATGATGCGCTCTCTCCCTCCCCCCGTACTATCTTTATAATACAATGGAGCCTCCCTAAACCGGACACCCTGGGACCCTCCCAGGGTGTCCGGTTTAGAGAGGTTCCATTGTATTATAAAGATAGTACGTTGCTTCATAGCTGCAATACACAGACATTTCTTGATTAAAATCAATTGTTTGGAGAATATGCCGAACAGTGTAGGCACGGATCAAACATATATTATCCCTGCTTTGCCGTAGCAGTAACATTAAAGGTGCATGCCCACTCAGTAGATAGTTTTATATATTCGGTAGATATGACATTTTTTTCTGGGAAAATAAAAATTAATTCACCATTACCCCACGATTGATTGGCATTATTATATATTTCATATCAGTCGTAAATGTCCACACTGGTATCAGGGGCGATAACCGTATTTCCTTAAAATGTTAACGGAAATTACTATTTATTCTCTGTATTTATTTTTTGATTTGAATATGCCTCATTTGCATATGAAAATAGCCTGATACCACCGTGAGTCACTATCAGTAAAAACCAATATTACTGAATGATTATATCTGTATAGTGGGCACTCGTAATTTTTAGAACTGGTGGAATAGTGAAACAATTATACACTTATTTAATTCCTACAAAGAACAGTGTGTGCCCACTGAGTGGGCATGTACCTTTAAAGGTACATGCCCACTCAGTAGGCACAAAATGTTCCTTATATCAGAGACCTCATCTGAGACATATTCTGGCAATATAAATATTAATTCACCATTACCCCACATATTGATTGACATTATTATACATGCACCTTAATCATGCACGTAACATACGTTGCTTGCTTGTCTGTTCATCACTACAATGGTGGAACTATCGGTGGCAATAACATAAAATATAACGAGTGTATCTCTATGGTAACAAAATTTATTTCCTATGTAATTAAACCCGTCTATGTCTAGCAATAAGTAATAAATTTGATACGCCATTAGCAACTTGGTCTTATTATTTTATTGTGAAAAAAATACTGTTTGATTTGTATCTAAATTTCAAGTATTTATTCAATTACCCGCCATTTACCCACTTTAAAGGCACTAGGTATCAGATATGCGTCAAATGTGATGACGCAGTTTAGCTTAAACATAGATTCATTGGAATGTGATCAAATAAAACGGTGCGTTTAATCGATACAGTGAAGCCTCACTAAACCGAACACCCTGGGAGGTCCTCAGGGTGTCCGGCTTAGAGAGGTTTCACTGGAAAGCAACCATTTGATCATTCGGAGCCATAGTTGTGTGGTATGCGATCACGAACAGACATTATCACCCGTGAGTGAGATAAATGACCAAGAAACTCATCAAAAATAATATCACAGGTGTTTTCTTGGTATCCGGTTTAGAGAGGTTCCACTGTATAGGTATTTTGCAGTCTATGAAACGGAAACTCAATTATCGAATACAGTGGAACCTCTCTAAACCGGACACACAGAAAACACATGTGATCTTATTTTTTATAAGTTTCTTCGTCATTTATCTCAGGTGATAATGTCTGTTCGTGATCGCATAGCTCAAAACTATGGCTCAGAATGATCAAATGCCTGATTTACAGTGAAACCTCTCTAAGCCGGACACCCTGGGGACCTCCCAGGGTGTCCGGTTTAGAGAGGTTTCACTGTATATTGGACACCATGTGAGAACCTGGGGCCCGTTTCACTAAACTTCGTACGACTAAAATGTTCGTAAGTGCAAATTTATGATAGTCTGTAAATTTCACATTAACATTGTTTTCTTGTAAATAATTATTGGATTTACATTTATTGAGCATAGGCTGCATATGCAGCCTATGCTCAATACATGTAAATCCATAAATTGAAATTTACAGACTGATACAGCTGATACTTTGCTAGTGCATGTCTGTTTATTATTGTTCGAAAAAACATGATTTATGAAGCGCAGAGTTCCAGATAAGGCGTATATTACGCACTTATTTTAGCAGAATACGCATTGATTATCAAATGGGGAGAACAAAATATTCACAGCAATGTGAAAATACGCATTGATTATCAAATGTGGGAGTACAAACTATTCACAGCAATGTGAAAATACGCATTGATTTTCAAATTGAGTAGTGAAAATACTGTAATAAAGTTGAAAATGTACTTAGTTGAGCTGTAAAAAGCTTGCAGCCCAAATAAGTGAATTTATAAATTTGTTCCCTATTTAATAAAGAAGAAAACATACATTTGTAAAGGTAAAATACGCATTGAATTTGAAATATGGCCATATAATACTCTTTAGATACAACACTTATCTGGAGCGCTGAAACGTAAAACTTTTTAGTCGTGAAATGAAAATACATTTTGAGTCCTTGCGACAATACTGACGTTGCGATCTGTGGGTTCCTAATGGCATAATGCGCATATGCAACTGGATGAAAACCGTTCTTTATGCAATACCGCCGGAGCTAATATTGCCTGTATTTGTCAATTTCTTTATTCCAAAGACTTGAACATTGTACTTGAAAATCCAAGCAGCTTGATTGACTAAGCCTGAGCTGTGGTACAGCTCAGGCTCAGCCAAACAAGTTGCTTGATTGCGGGTCAATATAATTATGTTAGAAATGTTGATAATCGTTACAAGATTAACGCAGGCGACTATGTAGAAATAAAAGAAAATGATTGGACCAAATAGTTTTAATTAGCCAGGGCCCGGTTGCTCAAAACCTCTGTTAGCTTAACAGACTGTTAAGCTAACAGAAGCTTTGAGCAACCGGGCCCTGGGGGGCGTTTCACTAAACTTCGTACAACTAAAATGTTCCTAAGTGCAAAATTAGTTTCACATTAACATTGTTTTCTTGTAAATAATTATTGGATTTACATTTATTGAGCATAGGCTGCATATGCAGCCTATGCTCAATAAATGTAAATCCATAAATTGAAATTTACAGACGATCTTAAATTTGCACTTACGAACATTTTAGTCGTGAGAAGTTTAGTGAAACGGGCCTCTGATCCCCACCCCACAATCGTCTAACTGCCAAAGAATAAACCATACCCCCACCACATCCCTCTCTCAAATGATAAAAAGAGTTGATGTTATATTTTGAAACATGTACCTACCTTAGGATACTTATATTTTCTACATTATAGGTCAGCGTACTACATTTGTGTTGCCTGCGAAAGTGGTCAAAATGGCTGAAGTGCAAGGTGACCGTCAAATACCAATTTTGCTAAACTCAGTACCTGTAATTTATGTTTTAGAGGAAGTTAATTATTTTTTTCGTAGTGGGCTAAATTTTTAAATGTACACAAATGGTTTCAATAATCAACATTATGAGGAAGGAATTGATGTGAGGGTGTACGGAGCCCCGCAGGGGACATGGATTTTTTTTATTAATTCGTTGCCACGAAATAACAATTCGTTCCCTCAATTTAACAATTCGTTCCCTCGAATTAACATTTCGTTACCGCGATATAACAATTCGTTCCATCAAATTAACAATTCGTTCCCTCGAATTAACATTTCGTTACCGCGATATAACAATTCGTTCCCTCAATTTAACAATTCGTTCCCTCGAATTAACATTTCGTTACCGCGATATAACAATTCGTTCCATCAAATTAACAATTCGTTCCCACTAAATAATAATTCGTTCCCTCAATTTAACAATTCGTTCCCTCGAATTAACAATTCGTTCCCATGATATAACAATTAATTCCCGCGAATTAACAGTTCGTTCCCGTGGGAAAGAATTGTTAATTTCGTGGGAACGAATTGTTAGGATAGGATCAAATTTTTCAACTAAATAGGGAACAGGGTAGGCCCTGATCAATTTGTGCGAGCTGGGGTTGCACTGGTCGTATCGGGGAATATTTTCCAAAATCTGTAGCCGATTTCATCAAAATTGCAAAGTATACTTATCTAGCAAAGTATACTTTGAGGGAGTAATCATTTATTTTTCCAGAAATGCATTATTTCATATAGAACTAACGACTGCATGTATTTGATGATTAAAAGTATGCAGAATTATTATACTGAATGAATTACATTATCACAGCCAAAATGGCTGTGATAATGTAATAAATTCAGTATAATAAATTTATCTTTAAATTGAAAATGTCTCCCTCAAAGTATACTTTGCTAGATAAGTATATTTTGCAATGTTTGTGAAATAGGCTATAGAGCAAGAGTCTCACAAAATCATTCTTAATGTCATTGGAATAATATATAGAGAGTAAATTTACCAGGCTAATGCCGTTTAATATCAAATATATCGGGCAATGCCGCATGTATGAAACGCGTAACACTTCCGAGGCTTGCCGACGAATTCAGCCAGTTTCCTAGCCGAGCCTGATAAACTAGATAGGAAGAGACACTAAGTCGCCTGGTCGGTTATTCTATTTATCAGGTAACGTTGCAAATATAACCTTGTTTTCGTAAAATGTGCATGAACATGGAATAGAAATGCCTTAACATGTTTCTCCAGCAGAATTGTACAACAGGCTGATCAGGTTCAGCAAGCAACCCGAGCCTGTGGCCTCGAATCATCGGGTCTATTCGGGAACATTCAACGTCATGATTTAAGGAAATTATAACATTATTTTTTTTATTCCATATCGGCGGTGATGGGTGAAATACAGCATACACTTCACATATGTGGCTGTGACTGGAGAAATGTTGCTTATGGTACTTATGCGTTTTGCGATCAGTGTAGATCCAGATCAGCCTGTGCATCCGCACAGTCTGATCAGGATCTGCACTGTTCGCCATTCCATCACTGAAACATCCCTTATGATTGTAACAATCCACGAAGAGCGTTATCAGTGTACATGAGTGTGCTATATGATCAGCAACTGCACTGGTCATAAATTCCATAAGCCCCGTTTCTCCAGTCACAGCAAAACATTTGATTTAAATGACTGTGAAAAATCTTTTTTTGTTTTAATTAGTCTCTCACTGTAACATTCACTCAATGGTGAGCCATCAGGACAGAGTGGGACGTATTGTATTGTACTGGTGATCAGTGTAGTTTCCGACAATCTGGGGCTCGTTTCACTAAACTTCGTGCGACTAAAATGTTCGTAAGTGCAAATGTAGGATCGTCTGAAAATTTCAATTGATGTATTTACATTTATTGAGCATAGGCTGCATATGCAGCCTATGCTCAATAAATGTAAATCCGATAATTGTTTACAAGAAAACATTGTTAATGTATAATTTACAGAATATCACAATTTTGCACTTAAGAACATTTTAGTCGTACGAAGTTTAGTGAAACGGTCCCCTGCCTTGCAACACAGTCACGTGACCTTGAATATGTGGCTGTGATTGGAGAAATGGGACTTATGGGATATGTGACCAGTGTAGCGCCTGATCTTCTAGCACAGCTATGCGGAATTGTAAGGACCTACACTGTTTGTTAGAAGTCGGCCAGGTGTTACACTGCCTGAATCGTGATCGGTGCAAATCCTGATCAGACTGTGATCTGGATCTACACTGGTCGCCGCAAAACCCCAAAGCCCCATTTATCCCGTCACAGCCACATATATGCTGATATATGGCTATTCTGGTAGCAAACTCACTTTTATCGAGTCGACTATACTAAACTACACTATATACAAGCAATATACAATATATACAGTACATATATTTACAACACAGTGACTATAGCTCGAGTTTGCCATGGAATTGCTAGTTTAAATACTCGTCGTTACTAACATACACATGTACGTATTGTTTCAACAATTAATTATGAAGTATTAAAGGTATATGCCCACTCAGTAGGCACAAACTGTTCTTTATCGGAATTAAATACAAATACATGTAAGTGTATAATTGTGTCGCTATTCCATCAGTTCTAAAAATTACGAGTGCCCGCTATACAGATATAATCATTTAGTAATATGTATTTTACTAATAGTGACGTGGTGGTATCAGGCTATTTTCATATGCAAATGAGGCCATGATATTGTTTAATTATTTATACAAATTAAATGCGTCACCTAAAAAAATAGTATTTTCGACGGATTATAAAGTATGATCATTGCACATCAAAAAATAAATACATAGAATAAATAGCAATGTCTGTTAACATTATAAGGAAACACGGTTATCGCCCCTGATATCAGTGTGAAAATTTAAATCTGATATAAAATGTATAATAATGCCAATCAATACGTGGGGAAATGGTGAATCAATGTTTATTTTGCCAGGAAATGTCTCAGATGATGTCACTGATATAAATAACATTTTGTGCCTACTGAGCGGGCATGTACCTTTAAAGACACTGTGTCTCAGATAAGCGCAGACAGTAATGGAACAGATAAATGAACGAACTTAAATTCTACTGTCTGTTTCACGAAACCTGCCCAAATTTTATATTTTCTATAATTTAATATTATCGGAAAAAATATGTTTTTGCATTGTTTATGTGGCCATAAAATGTGGGCAGGTTTCGTGAAACAGGCAGTATTGCTGAACTCAATTGTACATACGAAACAAAATTGGATTTAGAATAGAAAACAGGTTGTACATTACTGACAAATAATGAAAAGGGTTTGCAATAGATGGTTACTGAAAATTAATTATGTTTATGCATGTACATGTATTACTTAAACTGGTGTGGAGTGCGTATGAAGCAAACACATCATATTGAACGTGAGACACAGTGCCTTTTAATGACGTATTGACCCTTAGATTGCTTCTATATCTTGTCTTATTTCTCCATAGAAACATGGTTTGACAGCACTTCAGAATCATTTCCAATGGAAATGATTCTGAAGTGCTGTCAAACCATGTTGTAAATTATTATAAAGTGTTGTCAAAGTATGTTTTTGATGATAAAAATGGAAAATAGAAAATAAACAGCTGACGACAAAAAAATTAAGATAGATGTCTAAGGGTCAAGAGGATGTAGAAACCTAATGCATGTGCAAAGAGAATAGTAGGTTAGTGCCGTGAATGGGGAAAATATCTGACAAGGCTTAGGAAACGGGATGGGCGAGGCTCTGGCGAGCCCATCCCGTTTCCGTGCCGCGCCAGATATGTTTTTCCTTTTCACGGCACTAACCTACTATTCTATTTATCCCGTCAACACACTAAAATAGCTTTAAAATGCAAAAAATAACCCCAGCCGCGTCCTCAAAATCGGAGAATCGATTAGTATGACAAGCGCACATATTCATACGCAGTGATTAGGTCGTATTGACAGGGTATCAACAATGTTTTACGGCACCATGTTTCACGGCACATACACACTGTCTTGACGGGATAAATGTAGTTATGTGTCTCATAATCTCATAATTCTCAAAGCTATACGGTTCTTTCGTTTTCAATGACAACATGCCATGGTCTATCAAGGAATGATTCACCATTTTACCCCGGACTAAATGGAATCTATTTTCAAATGCTACCGTGATTTTCCGACCAATCCAAACTTCACACAGTGATCTTCAGACTAGTACATTTAAAAAGGGGGTGTTTTTCCTAAAAAATTTGAAAATTACTTTCACAAAACGCAGATCCTGATGAGACGAGCTTATCACGAGCCGGCTCATCTGGATATACACTGTTTGCAAACACATGTATAGATGGATGTAGTTTTGACACATTTTACAGAGATTTGCTAATAAATTAATGTAGACGAATATAACGAAAGCAGTTTAAATATTCATTATTTACATTACCCTCGCATTGAATAACACTTTCACCCCTAAGTAAGTGGAATGGATACGCCCATGCTATGTTTAAACTATTTCCTTTACCAGAAAAAGGGTATTAAAATATCCACAAATAGTGCAGATCCGAATGAGACGGCTCGATACCAGCCGGCTCATCTGGATATACACTGTTGCAAACATAAAGATAGAAGTATATACATGTAGAGTTGAAATGGCTAAGCATTCTAATAATGCATGCACGAATGCGTATTCCGTGACAGGCATACTTTTGATAAAAGGTACATGTGTAAAAAAATATTTATAACGTTCACCGAAGAAGAAAAAAACACAGCCAAGCGGCGAAAACTGTAGAAAAGGAAACAGCTAAGTTGACCGTACAATGTATTATTATGGACTAGTAGTTATAAATGTCATACCCACACCCTGGTTTAATACAAATGCATATGACGCTTTATACATTAATTGGAAACTTGGTGATATTGGTTGGTATTTTGTGATACTAAATTTGTCTATATTTATTCAAATAATAATCAAAGAAATTGAACGGAAAAACATCTTCAGTTTACCTTTACACCTAAGGAAATCACGTTATGTTACCATACACACTTGATAAAGACGGTAACCTACGGAAGCCCATTAGGGCCACTTCACTTTTTTTTTATCTTTTCTTGAATTTTCGAGATCTTTTCTTGAATTTTCAAGATGTTTTCTTGAATTTTCAAGTTCTTTTCTTGAATGTTCAAGATCTTTTCAAGAAAAGAAAATTCAAGAAAAGATCTTGAAAATTCAAGAAAACATCTTGAAAATTCAAGAAAACATCTTGAATAAATGGAAATTAAAAAAAAGTGAAGTGGCCCTAATGGGCTTCCGTAGTAACCGGCTCATCTTATTTCGCGCGAACTACCCAAATGCAGTAACTTGTGTCATTTGTATGCTCGCTCTATGTGGAAACGAGGAACATACTGCACACGACTGCCTGAGCTAACATTGTCAATATTTGTCAATTTGTTCATTTCAAAATAATTGAATATTGTGCTTGAAAACAAGCAGCTTGATTGACTGAGCCTGAGCTGTGCTACAGTTCAGGCTCAGCCTATCAAGTTGCTTGATTGCGAGGCGAGATTGCCAACATACGTTCAGAAACGTTGACAGCTGGACAAGGTAAACACAGAGGGTTTGTGTATACTGATTTATTAGTCATGAATTGAAATCTAGTACAAAACATATATAATATATATTATGTATCATCTTCACTTTTGTTTCCTTTAGCCTGGATATATGTAGTTATTATGTCAATAAAATTAGCAGTTAACACCAACATATAAGTATCTAGTAAGTAGTTAATTGATGAAACATATACTATCAGTAAAAATAATTGGCTTAAGATAACACTATACATGTACACTTCCATATTAGTCTTGCAAATAATAAACACGCATGCCTAGTTGTGACAGTAGCTTAGGCGAGAACATAGGAATATTCGCGGGGATTTACGTTCACGATCTTCAATCCCTCGCGAAAAACCGTTCGTAGCATGTGATATATGTAAACCAACACATATTTGCGCGCGAAATACTCGCGCGCAAATATGTGTTGGTTTACATATATACCATAGCACATGCTACCAACGGTACAGGAGTTTAGCAGAGTTATTGCTCGCAATCAGCATGCCTCTTACTCACATGACAAATATGAATAACTGAACAGGTTTCGAAATTAGTACCGGAAATCTAGAAGCATGATTGGTCGAGACGGGGCAAACTTTCTGATTTTTTAATATGAAATGTGACGCCATCTCAATACATTACACAATCACATACATCGATCTTGACATACCACTTTCTCACCAACAATGACTAGCCTAGTAGCGTCTAGTACACAAAACTGAAATTCTTATATCTATAGTTAATCCCGCCATGTTTCTTCTGGTGTGCAAGTCTCTTCGTGTTGATCATTTCTGAGATCCACTCCTTATTGATGGCGAACGTCATCGGCCGGCGTGGAATGGTGTTCAAGAAGAACGTTTCCAGATTCTCCATGAATACCTTCGGCGGATCTTTCTCCATCTCCGGCATCTCCAGCTTCACCGTGTAAGGTAACCGTTTGGCTACTTTCCTGAAAATACGGAGAGAAAAGCATGGTGACGATGTGGATACTTTCTTGGAAATACAGGAGGTGTATGGTAACCGGCTGGATAATTACCTTTAAAAGAGTAGAAAATGGTATGGTAACCGTGCGTATACTATCCTGGAAATACATAGACCAGGGTATGATACTCGTGTGTATAATTTCCTACAAATAGAGAGAGATGTGTATGTTAATCGTGTGGATATTTTTCAAGAAATAAATGGAGAAGTGTATGGTAACCGTGAGGACATTTTGCTGAAAATACACAAACCAAGGTATGGTTTCCTGGAAATACAGAGAGACGACTATGGTAACCATGTGGATACTTTCCTCGAAAGGGGAAGAATGTGGTACACGTGTGGATACGTTCCTAGAACTACATATAAACTAGAATGGTAACAGTGTGGAATGATTCATACGTTACAGAGGGATGAGTATGGTAACCATGTGCATACTTTCTTGGAAATACAGAGAGACAGATATGGTCGCCGTGAGGATACATTCCTGGAAAAAAACATAGACCATGGTATGGTAATTGTGTAGATACATTCCTGGAAATAAAGAGCATGGTAGCCGTGAGGGAATACATGTAGTATGGTAACCGTGTGTATACTTTCCTGGATATTCACTGAACATGGTGTGATAACCGTGTGGATATATGTTCCTGGGAATGCAGAGATAATAGCATGGTAAACGTGAGAGAAATGTATGATAACCGTGCGGATACGTTCCTGGAAATACAGAAAGAAGAGTACGGTGTTCATGTGGATACTTTCATGGAACTTACAGAAAGAAGAATACGTTATTCGTGTGTACTTCAAGGAAATACAGAGAGAAGGGTATGGATATCGTGTGGATATTTTCCAAGAAATAGATAGTTCACTTGTGTACGATAAGCATTTTGATATTTCGCTCGAAACACGCACACTGTAGCTTACGGTGTACGATAACTGTTTCGACGTTTCCTTGGATATACTGTGCATTATTTAGCTCTGTTTTAAACTATTTCACATGAACTAGATAACACAGGGTATGGTAATATTGTTGATTATTTCCTAGAAATACATGTACAGCATATGCCAGGGTAGGTAGCTAGCTATATGACTACTTTCCTGGAAATATTATATATATATGTACGTAGGCACTTGGATACTTTCTCGTAGGAATAGATGTACTAGGATATGGTAACCACAGGTGGATATCATGACACGTACCTGTGACTTTTATAAAAATGCCCATAGAAAAACATTACCCCCACCATCTGTTGTCGTATTGTGTATTACGTCATATACTCAGTAACGTATAGTACAACATCAAGTGGGTGGGGTGATGGGATTTTTTATGAGCAGTTGGTTATGTCACAGGTACGGGTCTTCCACCTGTGATTGTCACCGCTTGGATATTTTCCAGGCAAAGAGTGAACACTACGTTTCCGCCACTAAATACATGAGTTGGATACGTACTTGAGCTTAAGCGGGTCACCTTTGACCTGCATCACCCAGCCATGCTTCTTGACATCCGCGTCGTAGTCCAGTGTTTCACTCCTGAAACAAGTAGGAGAATTATCTTCAGATCCAACTGTTCTGTTGACCTATTAGGTCAACAGAACAGTTGGATCTGAAGATATGCTATGTAGGAACTGTGTCTCAAATTATGTCTCAGATATTATATACACTATGTGAGTTTTCGCTTCATGCGCAGTAAATAACATATCCATTAATCGCGATTCGGAGCGTGCGTCTAGAACATTATTTTACTGGCGAAAAGAACACGTCATTGAGACGTTACTGACGTCATTTCTCCATACATGTATATGGTAAATACAAGAGTGGATTAAACTACTGTCGCAGAGTGGTGTCACCGTCAGATTTCTGTAAACTATTTGCTGAAATGTATGAACTCCTATTGTATACCAGTAGCCGATTTCACCAACATTGCAAATGTTACTTTTCTAGCAAAGTATACTTTGAGGGAGCAATCATTTATTTTTCCTGAAATGCATTATTTCATATAGAACTAACTACTGCATATAGTTGATGATTAAAAGTATGCAGAATTATTATACTGAATTTATTACATTATCACAGCCAAAATGGCTGTGATAATGTAATAAATTCAGTATAATAAAAATTAATAAATTTATCATAAAATTGAAAATTTCTCCCTCAAAGTATACTTTGCTAGAAAAGTATACTTTGCAATGTTGGTGAAACAGGCTACAGAATTGTGAGAGAGGCGGTAGGTTTTTCGAAGGTTAAAGAAACCCACTGTCACTTTCTCCAGATGGGGTGTAATATTTATTTTGTTAACCGAAAATGTATTTTTACATTTCCCGTTTTGGACAGAACATTTCGTTTCAGATCGCATGTCTAACAAGCACGACGTACATCCATCTTGCGCATGGTACATTACGTTATCTCCGACGCGCATCCATTTTGCGCATGAGGAAATATTTTTGTCAGTGATATATTGGATCGCGTCCGGAAAACAATAAGCATAGTATATGCAGTTTATTGAAGTTTATACAGGAATTTTGATGAGAAGTATAACCAAAATAATTGTTCTCACCTATCCTCCTCTTCTACCTCCTGCATGCGTTCCATTGTGTACGGCGACGGTGCCTTTGGTCGAAGTGAACACCGTTTGTAGGACGACGGTCTGTCTACCGGACTAGCACATGGCGTCTTTCTGTACGAGGGCGAACGCACAGGTGGCGAAGGCGCATGGTGACGGACCGGTGTTGGAGCGGCAGAAGGGATTCGGTCGACAACAGGTGCAATTGGAACCTCGCTGGTGGGCGTTTGTGAGTACGGTTGGAGGGAATCTATTTCATGTGTGGTGGTGTACGTTGGCGGAACAGGTGTTCTTACCGGGCCCGCTGATTGTATTGGCCTCGGTGGTCTTTTCGGTGTTTCCCGCCGAACCGTTGCGCTCTTTATGCGAACTGCTTTCTTAAACGACTCTAGTTTGCCACCTGGTCCACTTTCGTCTTGACCCGCCGTGGTTGGACGCTGCGGTGTTGTCGGTTCTGGGACAGGGGTGTATGTTACAATGGGCTTCGATACGGATATAGGCCTACTTGATGGCGTGGGTGTAGGAGCGGATGGTGGGAATACGGATATTTCCGTTTCCGGTACATGCGTAGACCAACACTGTATTGGCGTAGGAATATTTAGTTTTGGCGGCGGCTTGTATCTCGTGTGGATTGGAGCACTCCGTATACGCACAGGTAAGCTAGTGTCTGTTGCAGAGTGTTCGGACCTGGCGTTGCTGCTTACACGTGACGCCGTAGATGCGGGCCGTCTGTCATGGCTTGGTGTCTTCGACGTTCGGTCGCCTGAAGGGGTCACCGGAGGTTCGAAATAGTTGCTGTCTCGGAAACGATATAATGCTTCCAGCTCTGAAAAAAATACATTAAAGGACATAATGAAAAGAAAAATTAAAATTGTAACGTATATTTTGTAAACTTATAATCCGATCAAAAGTTATGCACGTATTTCATAAGTGTACATTTAATGCAAATGTATGCAATTTTTTTCCAACAAAATTTTGAAACATGGCCCAGCATTGCAAAAGCTTTGCCTGAAGGGAGTTACACCACACTTTTCTTGATTTAAACATATTGTATCACTCTATTTAGACTGTATCCAGTAGCTTCAAGATATAGAATTTACTATTAACAATAGCAAACGGGTTGCGTTACAAGTTTTAACAACATTAGTAACAGTCCTTCCCAATTGCTTATTGTAAGTACTATAAAATGTGGTATAATACCGGTAGATATAAAAGTTAATAGGTATAATATAAATTTCTATATAGAAAATACATGCATAATTAGGATTTCAGACACGCCTGTCGGTATAGGTGTCTAAACTGTCACGTAAAGTACATGGGGCCGTTTCACTAAACTTCGTACGACTAAATATTCGTAAGTGCAAAATTATGAGCCTGTAAATTTCACATTAACAATGTTTTCTTGTAAACAATTATTGGATTTACATTTATTGATCAATAAATGTAAATCCATCAGTTGAAATTTCCAGACGATCCTAAATTTGCACTTACGAACATTTTAGTCGTACGACGTTCAGTGAAAAGGCCCCCAGATTACTAACCACACCAAGTCTTTTCTTCTACAATACTGAACACAGCCTATACACAGACACGTATATAGAGAATAGTAGGTTAGTGCCGTGAATGGGAAAATATATCTGGCAAGGCTCAGGAAACGGGATGGGCGAGGCTCTGCCGAGCACATCCCGTTTCCGTGCCGCGCCAGATATTTTTTCCCATTCACGGCACTAACCTACTATTCTATTTATCCCGCCAACACCTACAAATGGCTGTAAAATGCAAAAATTGTATTGACTGGATATCAAAAATGTTCCACGGCACATACGCACTGTGTTGACGGGATAAAGTTGAGTGTACATCGGTCACAGCTGCATTGATCAACACCGACTTGAATTAATGTTAGAGGCATCTTCGTCAGGTTTTACTCAAATGTGGCTGTGACTAGAGCAATGCGGCTTATGTGTTTTGCAACCAGTGTAGATCCAGATCAGTCTGATCAGGATCTGCACTGGTCGCCATTTCATCAATGAAACGCCCACCATGCTTCTACCAAGCAATACATATTGTTACCAGTAGCCGATTTCACCAACATTGCAAAGTATACTTTTCTAGCAAAGTATACTTTGAGGGAGTAATCATTTATTTTTCCTGAAATGCATTATTTCATATAAAACTAACAACTGCATATATTTGATGATTAAAAGTATGCAGAATTATTATACTGAATTTATTATATTATCACAGCCAAAATGGCTGTGATAATGTAATAAATTCAGTATAATAAAAATTAATAAATTTATCCTTAAATTGAAAATTTCTCCCTCAAAGTATACTTTGCTAGATAAGTATACTTTGCAATTTTGATGACACTTGACACGTGAGTGTGCGATTCGTTCAGGACCTACACTGATAATAAATCACATAAGCCCCATTTCTCCAGTCAGTCACAAACCATAAGCGTACAGTTTGTACATCAACCATATTGCAGCTAAATCGGCCGACTGTTTCAAGGTGCATGATCACGTGGTTACAACAACAACAATGGTTGAAAGTGTTGAAAGCGCGCCCACTCCAAAGTAAGTATTATTTGATATTGTCCTTAATATGGAACGGATTTTGATGAAATATGGCGCAGCAAACGCGTCTTCATGAGCTGCATTTGATTGTCCCGGGAGTTCGGCACATACGTATGTCGTTTTTGCGAAGAATCTATGTCCGTGTCAGTAGACACGGAAATCGATTCTTCGCCAAAACGACAGTTTTGGGCCAAAGTACGCAGACCACCAAATGCAGCTTAACAAGACGCGTTTGATGCGCCATATTTCATCAAAATCCGTTACATAAGGACAAAATAAAATAATACATACGTACTTTGAATCGGAGGGCTTCTGGAAGTTTCAGTACTTGTTGTTGTTGTTGTAACCACATGATCATACACCTTGCGTTTGTTACGAATATTGTTGAGGTGCCTGCAGAGATCTCCGAGCTGGTTTATATAAACGGAGATATACATGCACCTCAACAATATTCGTGTATAAATAGCTTTTCGGGAATTAATACACCGAACAACAAGGGGCCGTTTCACTAAACGTCGTAGGACTAAAATGTTCGATAGTCTGGACATTTTAATTGATGGATTTACTCAATAAATGTAAATCCAATAATTGTTTACAAGAAGACAGAGTTAATGTGAAATTTACAGACCATCGTAAGTTTGTACTTACAAACATCTTAGTAGTATGAAGTTTAGTGAAACGCCCACCCACCCCACCCCACCCGCCTCCACCCCCACTTCACTCTCCCGAGTCTGACTTGACATTAAAATTACTCTTACCCACCACCCATGCTTCTGATATATCGTTTCAACAATACACCACATTCCAATGCGAAGACCTAACCGCCTAAATAATTCAATTCAAGTGCAAGCCATCTGTCCATCGTTATCAAGGTGCATGACCACGTGGTTAAAATAACAACAACAATGGCTGAAAGTTTTATATTTACCTTAATTTGCAACGGATTATGATGAAATAAGGCGCAGCAAACGCGTCTTCGTGAGCTGCATTTGGTGGTCCCGTGAGTTCGGCACAAACTTATGTCGTATTTGCGAATAATCGATTTTCGTGTCTTCGCAAAAACGACAGAGGTTTGGGCCAAAGTACAGAGACCACCAAATGCAGCTTAACAAAAAGCGATTGATGCGCCATATTTCATCAAAATCCGTTAACTAATAAGGACAAAATAAAAGAATACGTACTTTGAATCGGAGGGCTTCTGAAGTTTCAGTACTTGTTGTTGTTGTTGTAACCACGTGAGCATGCACCTTGAGTATGAATGTATACAGACCTCAGACACCCATTGTATTCAAATGCCTTCCGACCCACCACTTGTATTACATTGTGGAAGACCTTCATAAGTTTGTACTTAATTCCCGAAACAAAAACTTCGAAGCACACTTACGGTATTCGTTCGGCGCTCCCATCCGGCGCTCGTTGTAGACATTTTTGGCGGAAGGATACCATCCATAGGTGTGTTCCTTCATCCTGGATCCCCGACCGTGAACACTGAAACAAGCAATAATAGGATAACTGTCAATATGTACTCACGACAATTTCCTGTTTCGATCATGATTTGTTTATTTCTTTACTTTAGCGCCACAAAGATAATGCTAGTATAGAGTTGATACTTTTAGATGTCAGAGATAATAGCATGAACCAATAGCATGGAAAACAAGGGCATCAGTATCACTAAGCTAATCCCCTCGCTGGCAGCCTTGAATATAGGAATGAATGGCCTTTTTGTGGAATTTATCGGGGTATAAACTTGGAAAAGTCGCGGGAATACTGGACGAGGCCTTCCGGCCTTCGTCCAGTATTCCCGCGACTTTTCCAAGTTTATATCCCCCATAAATTACACAAAAAGGTCATTCATTCCTTATAATTCCAGCATTTGAAATAAATTCATCAAGAAAATGTGTTTATTTTCCGTTTTCTTAAGAATTATTTTAACTGCGCCTGACGGTTACGGAAAGTAGTTCGTCATGGAGTTCATTGGGATATAAATTTTGGACGGAGACTTGCAACGGACCAATCAAATGTTATGGAATTGTGTAAATATTTTTGTGCTGGAATTATAATAATAATAATAATACAAAACTTTAACTCATTTGTCTTACTAACAAGGTGACCACAAGTCCTCATTAACATTGACCTTGGGCCGTCGGACGTGGGTCGTATGCAACACAAAATACATTCCCTCGATACACATTGTGGCTAAATATTATCAAAAACGGTGAAGCGGTTCATAAGTTATTGAATAAACAAAATAAACTTTCACGCATTTGCCTTACAAACAAGGTGAACATAAGTCATCAGTGACCTTGACCTTGGACGGTCGGACGTGGGTCGTATGCAAGCAAAGCACTACCTCTCTACACACAGTGTGGCCAAATATTATCAAAATCAGTGAAGCAGGACATAAGTTATCGAACAATTAAAAGTGTTACTAAATGTAACGCATGCACGTCGCACGTACGTAAATGGACTAACGCTACATCGCCTCTTGCCTATTGGCGAGGGAATAATTAGATTGAATTATTAGGCAATGTTATAAAGTTGGTTGTTATTTATATCCACCCGATATACATATTTTACACATTCAACTACATGTAGCAAGCAGCAGGATTGTGCTTCACATACTACAATGTATATACATGCATACGACCATCATGTTGCTGGTTAGCTGAATGTGTAAAATGTTCGCAAATTGCACGGTAAATAAATACATCCATAACTAAACTGGCGAACACTGTAGATCCTGTTTGACCAATTACATGGCCTAGCACGGGAATCTTTCCATTCAGTTTTATCTGGCAACTGTAATACATGTATATCGCCGTCATATAGCTTAAATAATTACACAGACGCAGAGAAATAAAAAAAAGACGTTCTGCAATGGCAGTAGTTTTCGGTTACACAAAACCATTGACAACATGCATATTCAAGGTGCATGATCACGTGGTTACAACAACAACAACTTCGCCCACTCCAAAGTAAGTATGATTTGATATTTTCCTTAATATGCAACGGATTTTGATGAAATATGGCGCAACAAACGCGTCATCATGAGCTGCATTTGGTGGTCCAGGGAGTTCGTCACAGACTTATGTCGTTTTTGCGAAGAATCGATTTCCGTGTCTGTAGACACGGAAATCGATTCATCGCAAAAACGACAGAAGTTTGGGCGAAAATACAAAGACCACAAAATGCAGCTTAACAAGACGCGTTTGATGCGCCATATTTCATCAAAATCCGTTACGTAATAATGAAAATATAAAATAATACGTACTTTGAATCAGATGGATTATGGAAGGTTCAGTACTTGTTGTTGTTGTTAGTACCACGTGATCATACACCTTGATATTATCCGAGATAAAAATTATTTGCGCAAGTACACGTATGTCCCACAGTGACCATGAATCAACCGTCAAATCACTATCACAGATATGGCTACGTACACCCTAGCATGTCGCTTGATCGACGGGAACATGACGCGATCGGGTATAAAATCCAAGATGAAATGAACACATAAATTCCACGGTGCAATCAAAGTTTTCCCGTCCTGACAATAAATAGTGCCGCGTAACCATGTGACGACTTAACACGTGCCGTGATCTGGTGAAACCATACTACTCGGAACCACTTGTTCTGTTGGAGTTTGACGCGAATATTCAGATTAAGTAAACATTGAATTCGGCGTGAATGCAGAATATACGTGGAATTCAGTTGGAATTCCACGTATATTCTGAATTCACACCGACTTTCCACATCTTCTCACGATGCTTTATATTCAAGCTGTGTCTAAAGTATACAACACTCTATAAAATCGTTTTTCTTAAAAGCTCGCACTTCTCGATAGCACACGGCAGAGCAATGCACAAATGGGTTCAGGGTTTCAACATATGTGAGTACGTCCAGTGTTTCCAAATTCCAGCATACACGCCTGTGTACAATAATAAATCATCCTATGTTACATTATGTCATCACATGGCAACGGCATGGCAACGACATAAAAGTGAAATAATTGCAGTATGTAACCACCAGACGTCAATGGTGTACACTGTCATGGTTAGATACAAGGACGATCATTTTGATTGCCTTCCACTAGGGTTCCCTTTCGCAGTCGGTAAATTAATCGTTTTCATTAAAATAAGCCTTGAACGACGGCGTGATAGCCACTTGGCATTTGCCCGTACTTGTCTATGGACTCCGTCATTTCAGACATTAGATTCACCATCTAAGAGCTTCAGGCACTGTTTTGTTTCTGAAACTTGAACTTATATATGCTTAACACTTAACACAGCCTGGTGGAAATAATGTGGAGTTTTCACGTGTAGCTTAATATAAACATATAATTGCAATTACAATAATCAGCGATCTACGTATACTATGCGACGTCTCACGACAGAGCGCGGCCAATGCAATCGATGGTTAGATTCGAGTTAATTCTAATCACCAACCAGCCAGCTTCAGACTAATTAAAGAATTAAAGTAGTTGTCAGGGCACCATCACTTAAGATTCGAATACTTTGCATTAGTGGTCATATTCATTCAATTGAATGTGCTTCACATTTGATACATTTGTCACATGTAAAACTCGTTCAGTTGCCTATTTCATCAACATTGCAAAGTATACTTTAGTACCAAAGTATACTTTGAGGGAGAAATTTTCAATTTTATGATAAATTTATTAATTTTTATTATACTGAATTTATTACATTATCACAGCCAATTTGGCTGTGATAATGTAATAAATTCAGTATAATAATTCTGCATACTTTTAATCATGAAATATATGCATTTGTTAGTTCTATATGAAATAATGCATTTCAGGAAAAATAAATGATTACTCCCTCAAAGTATACTTTGCTAGTAAAGTATACTTTGCAATGTTGGTGAAATAGGCTACTGGTGATTCTCAATCAATGTGTCAAATTTGTGAATTTAATCGTTCCAAGTAACACAAAGGTCGATCAAAATTGATACCACGTGTTTCCTTTGTTGAAATAAATTGTCTAATTTTCTTCATACAATATTTGTATTACTTATATCAGACAACACTCTCGCAGTGTTTGAAACTTGGCCGTTAGAGACAGTAAAGTTATGGTGGCGTTTTGCAAGAAATCCGCCCCTAATCTGTATATTGTTGCTGGCAAATAACTCTGCAAAACCTCCCGTAGCGGACCGTATGGGAGACTTTGGAGAGTTGCGTACGTGTTCCCGCAACTTGACTATGTATGTACAATGAAACCTCTCTAATCCGGACACCCTGTGAGGTCTCCAGGGTGTCCGGCTTAGAGAGGTTTCACTGTAAATCAGGCATTCGATTATTCTCAGCCATAGCTGTGTGCTATGCGATCACGAACATACATTATCACCTGAGATAAATGACCAAGAAACTCATCAAAAATAAGATCAAAGGTGTTTTCTTGGTGTCCGGTTTAGAGAGGTTCCGCTGTATGTGCGATCATTGAGAATGAGTCACTGTCTGTGAGAATAGACATGACAACATTAGTGAACGGTGTACATGCATGCATACGCGCAGTTTGATCAGGGACCCGTTTCACTAAACGTCGTACGAATAAAACGTTTGTAAGTACAAATTTAGGATCGTCTGGAAATTTAATTTGATGGATTTACATTTATTGAGCATAGGCTGCATATGCAGCCTATGCTCAATAAATGTAAATCCGATAATTGTTTACAAGAAAACTTTGTTAATGTGAAAATTACAGACTGTCATAATTTTGCACTTACGAACATTTTAGTCGTACGAAGTTTAGTGAAACGGTCCCCTGGACATATACTGCTTTTCATACAGTAATTATTACTCAGAGCACGGTCTGTCCGTATGTACGAGGACATAATCCACGCGCTTTAGAGAGCGTATTATCGACCGTGTATGCGAACAACTGTGCCATACGTTATTTATCACAATGGGAAATTAGACACACAAAGATATGTGTACGTGTGTTTATGACAAATACATCTAACCTTCTTTGTAGTTTCCCAATAGGTTGTCACGCATATTTTAACAAGTCTACGTTAGCCTGCAAATATTTGTAAATGGCAGACTGATATACAGGCACTTTAATAATATTTACCAAGCACTACAGCTATAATCGAAACGCATTACTCTCTATTCCAGTTTGTTTCATCCATGTGTCAGAAATAATAACACATAGAAAGCCGTGACAGAAACACTTAACAACAAATATACTAAAATAAACAAATGCTAATGTGACTGGGGAAATTTGACTGATGTGATCAGAAACCAACATCAAACTGTGAGGATAATAGTCTGCAATGTTCGCCTTTCGATTAGTGAAATACTATGTCTTGTCAGGCTACTGTTTAACAACATAAATCCATATCATGGTACAGACAGCAGGGGGCCGTTTCACTAAACTTCGTACGACTAAAATTTTCGTAAGTGCAAACTTATGATAGTCTGTAGATTTCACATTAACAATGTTTTCTTGTAAACAATTATTTGATTTACATTTATTGAGCATAGGCTGCATGTGCAGCCTATGCTTAATAAATATAAATTCATCGATTAAAATTTCCAGACGATCCTAAATTTGCACTTACAAACATTTAGTCGTGCGAAGTTTAGTGAAACGGCCCCAAGATTCGGAGCAAATCAAATACTACAAGCACCATAATGTATGCATTTAGAATGCAATGCAAGTGCATGTACATGTACATGTATGTAGCAGTGCTCCAGATAAGCTGCGTATTTGCTTAAATATCCAATTAAAATTGCCAAAAACCCAATTGAAATCAGAAGTAGCGAGTATCAAAAAGCAATAACAATTTTGTGTTACTTTTATCATGCCGCAGAAAACAATAAACAGACCACAAATATAGCATATATGTCTTACTTCAAGGAGACAATTCTAATGAAATGCCAAGACATGTTTTCATTTTGAAGGAAACTATTTAATAATTGCTGTCTGTTGAGATGTGTAAACAGTAGTGTGATTTTAGTGAATACAATTAAACGTTTGAAATACCCAATTGCTTCAGAAATGATGGAGTGGCAATAATCTATTACTAATTCCTTATCTGGAGCCCTGATGTACGCAGCAGGATATGGGGGTATACACTGGTAGGAGACGCAATTTTTCTCGCAGAAGAAATCATACACATATGATACAAGCTTTAATATCTCTTAAGTAAGCTTCAAATACAGGCATACTGAAAATCAGTAACCAGTTTCAATGACGTTACGTCATGACGTCAAACTTCTGTCAAACCATGTCGTTGTATACTATATGCCAACAGCCGGGTTAGCAGGCAATCTGCATCTGCTGACCTAATGCGTTATATTGATGGTAACTTAGTTAGATTTGGCATAGTGTATGAGGTACCCATTGGCTAGTTGCGAACGGTAACTCTTGCAATTACTCCCGTACCGTCCGTAGAGTAGATTGCAAGAGTTACCTTCGCAACTACCCATTGGCTAATAATGGTCCAAGTTACAGAGCTTTTAATCAAATGTCTTCGGAGAATTGGGAATTATGGTATGTGAGGTCGGTTGAGAAAGTGAGGTTAAAACTGACGTTGACTGCATGCCACTTTACAAGATATTTGCATGATACGCTACTAAGATGGGACTTAAAGAAAATGGAAAATCTCAAATTATGGTATTTTTGCGAAGTGCCACATGTTTACGCCCAACTGGTCCATTTTCCCTTTGGGGTCACATTTGAATATTTACACACATTCAACGTATACATCCCGATGCATTACATTAGTCCATCGTGGCATCCCGCGACGCTGTTGTTGATTGGTTAAAGTTTGTTTTATGGCATTAATCTCCTCGATGGTGTCAATGAAGGCACGCTATTGACCTACAACAGGCAACGTCGCTGTTCCATCAATTGCGACAAAATGACGTAAACGAGGCGCTTCTTAATTTTACCGCCATATTTGGTTATTTACATATTTTAATCTATCAGAAAACGTAATGTAAATACATGTAATAAAGCCATAACACTTTTACTGTGTTACATGTATGCATTTGGTCTGTTTAAAGCTTGCCGTACATTATCGTCATATAACGGGAGATTTATCGGGGTCACGCGAACCACATAGGAAGGATAATCAACGTTAATGGACTTTAATTAATTAAAACAATACAATAGTTATAAACAATGAAACAAATATGTGTGTGTATGTAAACAATACCATTGGTAAGTAATCAACAAATAAAGTAACGTATACTATGGAATGAAATGGAGCACGATCTGAGAAAATCGGACTTATTTAAATTCTGCAAACACAGCGGCTACGCACTCACGTATCTTGAAAATGATAATAAACAATATGCCTTCTCGAAGGCGTGATAATTGGTCTGAAAACTATAACTATACTGAGCCAAAAAAAAGACTGTTTACTCGATGTACATGTATATTGCTGATATCATATACATTAATATAAGTACACTATCATGGTGATATGTATGTCTTAATTGATTATTTGTCAACAACTTAGTGAGCTTGCCATTCTCTTTATGCCCCACCCCCTATGCGATAATAAGGGGGGGGGGGGCATATTGCGTTGCTCTTGAGGTTCCGTATGTCCGTCCGTCCGTCCTTCCGTCCTTCCGTCCTTCCGTCCGTACGTCCGTCCGTGTACATTTACGTCAAAAAGTTTGTAAGAGTTTCTCCAACATGTAATATCTTCAATATTTCGCGAAGGATTGCTTCAATACTTGGACACTTGAATCACCTGAACATTTATCACACACTCGCGCCACCATTAACACGACCTTAACATTTGTAATCTCTGAAATATCGCTGAAACACTTAGCCAGTTTGTTACATCGAAATGTTTGTAAGATTTTCTCCAACATATATTATCTTCAATATTACGCGAAGGATTGCTGCAAGACTTGGACACTTGAATCACCTGGGGCCCGTTTCACTAAGCTTCGTACGACTAAGAAGTTCGTAAGTGCAAATTTAGGATCGTCTGGAAATTAAAACTGATGGATTTACATTTATTGAGCATAGGCTGCATATGCAGCCTAAGCTCAATAAATGTAAATCCAATAATTGTTTACAAGAAAACATTGCTAATGTGAAATTTACAGACTATCATAATTTTGCACTTACGAACATTTTAGTTTAGTGAAACGGGCCCCAGATTATTTGTCACATACTCGCACCACCACTAACACAACCTTTACTTTTTTGTTTACCGTCACAAAGTCGCTGAAACACTTAGCCAGTTTTTACAATCAAGTAAGCCAAATATCCATGTTATATAAATATACTGTCTAGTCCAAAAACTGAAAATCACAGGGACAGGGGCGTATTCCAAAATAACAATTTTCCAATAGATTTTCTGGCAATTGGTGGATAATAAAATATGGCACATGGTCATGATGATGGCTTTCTTTGGGGAAGGGATGAAGCGAATATGTGTACAGTGAATTACAAAGTCGCATATAACGGACGTAAGCAACGGACTTTAAATGCATTACTTACTGTCAGTTCCACGTTTTGCTGCTGACGAACATTTGGCCATTAAACACATTAAATCTAAAAAATATTTAAAAGTAAGTACTTTTTAATCAATAACAAAAAAGTCACCCTCCCCAAAAAAAATTATTTGATTAAATTCCATCAAATATTGATTTTATTGCGAAAAAACGATTCTAACATGGGGAGTCAATTTCCAAAAATTTAGTTTTTTGATCCGCAAGGGGGGAGGGGGGGGGGGGGGGGGGGGAGGGGGGGGGGGGTGTGACTTTTTTGTCATTGATAAAAAAGTACTTACTTTTAAATATTTTTTAGATTTAATGTGTTTGATAGCCAAAATTTCGTCGGCAGCAAAACGTGGAACAGACAGTAGTCAGGTAGCAATATCTTTATGCGTCGTTATTGAATGTGTCAGCTCATCCTGTGATGAGCGACCACATTGCCAGTCTACTCTATGCGCCATATCAGCACCCACAATCCCGGATTCGCCTGCATTACTGATAAACGTGCTATGGACTTGAAACAAACTCATGTGTTTTTCCGCATTTGGACAAAATCTCATCCAGTGCTTGAAAACTCTATTTTCAAATTAATCAACACGAGCACGTGCAAATCGCTTAATACCTGTTTTATCAAATCGATGAATACGTAGTTTTCAAAGATGATGTGCCAGACACTATGCAGGTACAGTGGGGTCAGCGTGTAAGTGCACACACGAACGAACACGACAGGTTGGAAGCAACTGTAGCTGCACTCTATACATACATTCTGGCATACATGACATATGTATCGAGCTTATACGTCACCTAGTAAAACAGTTATTGCGGTTTAATGGGAGTAAACTTTCTAAAAAAAGCTAGTTGTATGAAATTGACATGGTAAACACTGTTTACACCACGTGACCATCATATTCGAGTAATTTCAAATACATGTGTATCCTACCTACAAATGTGCATGGAATGAAGTCGAAACTGCATTTTATCAAGCAGATTTGGACAACGGGGGCCCGTTTCACTGAAATTTCAACAGACTATCATAATTTTGCACTTACGAACATTTCAGTCGTACGAAGTTTAGTGAAACGGCCCCCTATTGATCAGGTTTAATAACAAACTGTCAGTGGCCTACAGGCACCGTGACATATGCCGTATACACATAATAATAACTAACTACTGGAACGACTTATAACTACTGGAACGATATATACCATCTTATCCCGTCAAAACAGTGCGTATGTGCCGTGAAACACGGTGTCGTGAAACATTTTTGATATTTTGTCAATACGACCTAATCACTGCGTATGAATATGTGCGGTGGCTGGGGTTATCTTTTTCGCATTTTAAAGACAGTTGTAGGTGTTTACGGGATAAATAGAATAGTAGGTTAGTGCCGTGAATGGGGAAAATATCTGGCGCGGCACGGAAACGGGATGTGCTCGGCAGAGCCTCGCCCATCCCGTTTCCTAAGCCTTGCCAGATATTTTTTCACATTCTCTATATCTAAGACTAAACACGTCACAAATATCCTTAACCCTTTCAACCCTAAGGAACTGGAATGGACTGTGATATGTTAATGTTCCGACCAATCCAATGGTCACAAAATGATTTTCAGATTCGTCCATTCGTTACGAGCCGGCTCATCAGGATCTGCACTTTGTGCATAAACCGCTATAGCGGGATTTCAGGTTCAAAGGGTTAACCCCGTTTCTTCAGTCTCCCCACACTGTTATTCCTATGCAAACAGATCCACCTTTCCTCTATTAAAAATTAGACGTACATGTAATTCCGGGAATTATAATTTCAGATCGAGTCTAATTCCCTGTCAGATGGCCGCCGCACACTAGCCGTTATTGGGGAGAATACAGGTTTAAATAATAAATCTAGTTTCGTCATGGCTGTATGTATTATGATTACGTGATGATACGATTGTTCCTTTGATGGGATCGCCCCCTAGCCTGTTCGGCATATTGTACGATGTTTGTAACCCGAGTCAGTCATAAATGTGGCTGGAACAGAAGAAATGGGGCTTATGGGATTTGTGACAAGTGTAGGTCCTGATCAAAAACACACACTCATGTAGCCTATTTATAACTATTTATAATGCTTGTTAGAAGCATGATGGATGTTCCAGTGAAGGAATGGCGAACAGAGCAGATCAGACTGTGCGGACACTGGCCTCAAAACCCACAAGCCCCGTTTCTCCAGTCGCAGGCACAAATAGATATGTGTGATCAGTGCATATATTCATATAGAGGATATTTCATTAGTGGTTTAATATCGTATGTATTAAATGACATTCCTGGGTTCATATGAAACGAGGCGATGCCAAGTTTTTATACATAAAAACGTTTGTATACTTAAATACATTGTACATGCAAAAGAAAAGGATATTTCATTAGTGGTTTAATATCGTATGTATTAAATGACATTCCTGGGTTCATATGAAACGAGGCGATGCCAAGTTTTTATACATAAAAACGTTTTTATACTTAAATACATTGTACATGCAAAATAAATAGTAAAATAGTTTTTATTTTTTGCATAAGCAGTGCGTCGTACATTAAGCTGAATTTATCACCAAATACGTTGTATGTAACGGTCTCATTTATATATGTATTACAACTGTGCGGATGCACAGGCTAATCTGGATCTACACTGATCGCAAAACCCATAAGTCCCATTTCTCAAGGCACATGTAGCCACATAAAACAATACGCCATTATTTCTAGCTCTGATTCAAGTTTCAGAAATATATATTTTTGTTTTATTATTCCCATAATTGCATAACAAACTGAACAAGCTGAAACAACTAAATTCATTCAAGCTTTAACAATTTGCAACATTATCCTTATATATGGTCTGTTGTGTTCTATTTTACTTCATCTCGGACTATAGACCAAGTGTGCCCTATTTATTCATAAAGACAATTGTAATCATTTTGTGCAATGCCAAATATAAAATAGGCACTAGATTTATATTACCTCGCAGATATGGGTCACAATTTGCCGAGTCGGTCTACCTGCATTTGCGTCGGCGTAGTCTGATCAAGGTCTTCAGAGCTCGCCTTTATGCCAACTGTTCATTATTTATCCCGTCAACACAGTGAGTATGTGCCGTGAAACACGGTGCCGTGAAACATTTTTGATATCCAGTCAATACAATTTTTGCATTTTACAGCCATTTGTAGGTGTTGACGGGATAAATAGAATAGTAGGTTAGTGCCGTGAATGGGAAAAAAATATCTGGCGCGGCTCGGAAACGGGATGTGCTCGGCGAGCCGAGCACATCCCGTTTCCGAGCCGCGCCAGATATTTTTTCCCATTCACGGCACTAACCTACTATTCTCTATTACCTCGCAGATATGGGTCACAATTTGCCGAGTCGGTCTACCTGCATTTGAGTCGGAGTAGTCTGATCAAAGGTCTTCAGAGCTCGCCTTTAGGCCAACTGTTCATTATTTCTCCACCGGACAGTGAAAGCCACAATCAACATACATGGGTGTGTCAGATTATGGTGATTTAGACTGGTTAGAAACTAAAACAAGCCCGATTATGTCAAATCATGATCGATATGGAATACGACATGTGCAGCATACAGTTTTTACCGGACGCGTACATTGGCATTATTTAACCTGTTACGTCAAACGTGAAATGCCACTCTTGATATCAGAGGCGATAACAGCGTTTCCTTAAAAAAAGGTTAAGAGAAATAATTATTCATTCTCTCTATTTAGTTTTCGATGTGCAATGTTCATACTGTATATATAATACGGCGATACAAACATTTATTCACTAATTGATATAAATAATTTTAAAATGTCTTGCCTCATGTGCATATCAAAATAGCCTGATACAAACGCGCGCCTCTATCAGGCAATTACAGATTACTACTGTCTGTTTCACGTTTTTCTGCCGACGAACTTCTGTCTATCAAACCCATTAACTCTGACAAATATTTAAAGTAGTTTTTCATCAATAACAAAAAAGTCATCCTCCCCAAATATATTTGACAAAATTCCATTAAATATTGATGTTTTCTTAGTTAGATCTACATCATTTCCAAGCTATCTAGTCAGGTTTCGGAGTTAATTTCCAAAATATTCCCAGGGGAAATCTATTTTTTTCGCAATAAAATAAATATTTGATGGAATTTTATCAAATTAACAAATTTTGTAAGGATGAACTATTGATGAAAAAGTACTTACCTTTAAATATTTCTGAGATTTAATGTGTTTAATGGCCAAAAGTTCGTCGGAAGCAAAACGTGGAACAGACAGTAAATGATTATATCCCGTCAACACAGAGCGTATGTGCCGTAAACACGGTGCCGTGAAACATTTTTGATATCCAGTCAATACTATTTTTGAATTTTACAGCCATTTGTATGTGTTGACGGGATAAATAGAATAGTAGGTTAGTGCCGTGAATGGGAAAAAATATCTGGCGCGGCACGGAAACGGGATGTGCTCGGCAGAGCCTCGCCAATCCCGTTTCCTGAGCCTTGCCAGATATTTTTCCCATTCACGGCACTAACCTACTATTCTCTATCTATTTTCCTTATTTCTGAACCAAAGTATATGTTGTGACCACTCATTTGAACCGTCTCGGCGAGACGGTTCAAATGAGTGGTCACAACATATACTTCTGATGAGAAATAAAGAAATTATTGAGCCTTGCCGGATATGTTTTCCCATTCACGGCACTAACCTACTATTCTCTATATACCTGTATAGCGGCCACTCGTAATATTTGAAGCTAGTGGAATAATTACACAATGTTACACTTATGTAATTTATATAAAAAACATAATGTCATGTTTCAATTCTCATCTGAATGGCCAGTGAGATGGCAGTTTTATTTGGATGACAATACTCTGAAAGTATGTTTCATGGCTATGGCGGGGTATTAACCCACTACCTCCGATACTGAAGTACAATGACCAACCCCTAAACTATCAAGCCATCCAAGATCCACTTGCACTTTTTCCGCCAAAAAATGTCTCGTTAAAAAGTGACAGTCTATTCTGTACTTCTGAAACGGGGCGTTTTCTTAAAGCATAATACAGTAACGTTATTATATGTAGTGTGTCCTTCCATTGTACTTGTAACACAATATCATACTGCTTAGATCTTAAAGGTGTACACATGCCCACTCAGTAGGCACAAAATGGTCTTTATATCAGAGACATAATCTGAGATATTTTCTGGCAACGTTAACAGACAGTAATATTTATTCTCTCTATTTATATTTTGATGTGCAATGGTCATACTTTATAATCTGTCGAAAATATTATTTGTTCATGTGACGCATTTAATTAGTATAAATAATTAAAAAATAGTATGCCTCATTTGCATATGAAAATAGCCTGATACCACCGCGCGTCACTATCAGTAAAATAAATATTACAACATGGTTTTATCTGTATATCGGGCACACGTAACTTTTAGAACCGGTGGAATAGTGACACAATCATACAATTATTTAATTCCTATAAAGAACAGGTTGTGCCTACTGAGTGGGCATGTACATTTAAACCACGTGTAGCATATTTGACCTAGATAATACATTTCACTTATTAAACTATGTGTATTGATTTCGAGTCAGCAAATCTCATTGTTTGAGGTTAATGACAACAAAATCGCATAGCTTGTAGAAACTGTATAGTAATTTTGAAACAACCGGACATGCCATAAAGCGAACATGTGCAAACACTGTAGATCCAGATGGTCTGCAGTGTTTGTCAGTATGGCTCAGCTCCTAGGGAAACGTCCATTATCTGAATAATTGGATAGTCCAGAAATGGGCATGGAAACTACCAATGACAGATGAAACGGTTAGCCCTTTGAATCCGAAAGGTCGCTACAGCGGTTTTATGCAAACAGTGCAGATCCAGATGAGCCGGCTCGTAACGAGCCGTCTCATCAGGATCTGCACTTTTTTAATCAAATTTTCATATTTTTTTCAGAAAAAAATACCCCCTTTTCATAAATGGACTAGTCTGAAAACCATTTTGTGATTGGTATCAAAATCCATTACAGTTATTTAGGGGACAACGGGTTAAGTATACGTATGTTTACGTAAACCATGGCTTAGTGACGCACACGCTATGTTATGTAATCTGATTGGAGGAACACACGGAATGAATGTCCACCAATCAATGTCTGTCCCGATGGAAGCGAGTAGATTTAGATGTATTTACTTACCACGTCTTTATTAAAATACTAAAATCATTAATTGTAAGATTCATCATTTCCTGAGTGAAGTGACCCACTTTCCAGATACAAAGCGCCCCTGTTGCGCGATTTTTATAACGAAATCGACTTACACGGATTCGTATAAATTTCGTGATGGCTTTCTGGAAACTACGGAAGCCCATTAGGGCCACTTCACTTTTTTTTTATCTTTTCTTGAATTTTCGAGATCAAGATGTTTTCTTGAATTTTCAAGTTCTTTTCTTGAATTTTCAAGATCTTTTCTTGAAAATTCAAGAAAAGATTGAAAGAACTTGAAAATTCAAGAAAACATCTTGTTTTCAAAAAACAAGATGATTTTCAAGAAAAGATCTTGAAAATTCAAGAAAAGAACTTGAAAATTCAAGAAAACATCTTGAATAAATGGAAATTAAAAAAAAGTGAAGTGGCCCTAATGGGCCACCGTAGGAAACAGTGTTTTCAATAATTACATCAACTGACTGGCGTACACGCTGGTTTCGATTCATATATGGTCCTAACATGATGCACATTTATTCATAAGTATTACCCGGAAGTTTCCCGCAAATCGATGAAATAAATTATCAACGGAAACCCGATGAATACACAACTACATGTAACTATTTCAGGTAGAAACGGATCACGCCATGTCATATACATGTAATGAAGAACAAACGGGTATATCTCATCAATAACACCGATTGTTGTCATGGTTGGTCACGTAGTATAGTATGCCCTTCGTTAATGTCGTCAATCTATGAACATACATCATATCTGCTTGAATATACAATGTAGCTTTATACAGCTTTGCTGATGAAACATATACGAGAAACTGACATTTTTCTCACATTTTTGCGAACACCTTACATGTTTATAGCGGCTCTCATTGGTTGATCTTAAGAAAAGGCTACTGGTCTGCTCGGTCTATGACGGACATTTATGAGATAACTTCCGCACAGATTTCACGGGAACATGTTACCAAAAATTAACAAAAAATACCAGCCAGATGGCGTGTTCGGTATTGCCTAAAGTGTTTGGTTACTAACTAAAGTGGTCGATGTCGTAAACAATATTCTTTTTTACAATGTATCGATTGATTGTTATTATTTTATTTGTAGTAATTTAAAGACAATTAATTTAAACTGTGGTACATGTAGTCTGTTATTTTTGAAACTTAACGTAATTGAAATGGTATGTATCCATTTATAAAAGTGTGAACTTGAACTACCTGAAGAACGTTACACCACCGCCTGCGTTAATCTTGGAAATATTTGCCATGTTTCATTTCAAAATACAAGAATAATGTGCTTGAAATTGAATATTGTGCTTCAAATCAATCAGCTTGATTGTCTGAGATTGAGCTGAGCTACAGCTCATGCTCAGCTAATCAAACGAGTTGAGAATGTCAACATATGTTCCGATCTGGGCAAGATTAACCGATGCGGGTGTGTACATACACGAACAGTTAGTAAGATACCCCGGCAGTTCCGTTCAGGAGAGATTCCACAGTAAATGAAGGAATCATGGAATAAGAGGGAGTTACACGTAGCCCTCTTATTCCACTGACCCATTCGAGTAGTATTGTACGCGTATTATATGAAAGTGGCGTTTCTTTATTTGCAGTCAACATAGGCTGCATGCTCAAAGAATGTAAATCCATCAATTGAAATTTCCAGACGATTCTAAATTTGCACTTACGAACATTTTAGTCGTACGAAGCTTAGTGAAACGGCCCCACTGACATGTGGGAGTGACTGGATAAATAGAGCTTATGAGATTTGCGACCCGTGGTGCTCTTGATCAAATGGCACACTCCTGTAAGCCTGGTTATGATCAACATTCCATGTTAGAATCATGCTGAGAGTTTCATTGATGGAATGGCGAACAGTGCAAATCCTGATCAGGCTGTGCGGATGCACAGGCTGATCTGGATCTAACCTGGTCGCAAACCCCATAAGCGCAACTCACACGAAGTGGACACACTTCTCTTCTGCCCAGCATAGATTTTTAACAAAGAACACGCAACGTTAAATAATTACAAAATACCCTTTGTGTGAAAGAGAATTGATTGATTGGGTGTTTACGACCGTTCACCAACAATGTCATATACGATGGAAATTCGCCTGTATGAGAGGAGTACTGTCCCGCACTGACGTTGCAATAACAACATCGAACATTGAAATACAGTATCCTGATCTGGTGTCAAGCACCGTTACTACACCGACATGTAGTCTCAGGTGTGTTCAGTGTAGACACCGATCAGACTTCGGAAGCGATGGCTGGTCTGGTTATAAACTGGTTGCAAAGTCGATAAGCTTCGTTTCGCCACAGTTTGAGCCAATAATTCAATTCTAGTATATTGAACAGAATTTATTTGACATGTTCCGTCGTTAACCACTTACAACTTTACAACGGACGAATTTACAATAGCACAATATTGAAGAAATAATTACTGCTATTATTTCACATGTACGCGGGTAAATATATTGTAGTGTATGCTATTATTTTCATGAAGCATGTTAGTTATATGTCGTTGTGACATGTGAAGAAATGGGGCTTATGACATTTGTAACGAGTCCAGCTCGTGAACTGCTGGTACATGTACAGTGGAACCTCTCTAAACCGGACACCCTGGGAGAGCCCCAGGGTGTTCGGTTTAGAGAGGTTAAACTGTAATTCGGGTATTTGAGTGCTGCAATACATATGTGTATGCATTGCGATCATGAACAGGCATTACCAATATAAATATAAGTACAGTAAGGTTAATGCTACCAAAATTGGACAGACGCATGTGGTCTTGCTGTCCGGTTTAGAGGGTTTTACTGTACATACGTGCTGTCTGGTAAACATGTTTTATCCCGTCAACACTGAGTGCGTATGTGCCGTGAAACACGGTGCCGTGAAACATTTTTGATATCCTGTCAATACGACCTAATCACTGCGTATCAATATGTTCGGTGATCGTGGTTATTTTATTGCATTTTAAAGCTATGTGTCGGTGTTGATGGGATAAATAGAATAGTGGTTAGTGCCGTGAATGGGAAATATCTGGCGCGGCACGGAAACGGGATGTGCCCGGTAGAGCCTCGCCCATCCCGTTTCCTAAGCCTTGTCAGATATTGTTTCCCATTCACGGCACTAACCTACTATTCTCTATATTGTATGTAAAGTGTTATGAGATAAGACAATTTTGTGCCGTTTTTATCCACCTTACTTTCTGTTTAACATTGTAAGGGCTTGTACGTCCGTGCGCCAGTCTACCAAAATGCTTTTTGCGGAGGTTCTCTTTACAACTACGCTGTATGTGTATACCCGTTGGTGCATTAATAATTTAGTAATTACAAACAATTATATTTTTCTTATCTTCGACAACCGACTATAATACCCATAATTATGACACGAGTAATTAGTCGGATCTGCAAGTATGTTATGTAATGATACAAAGTTGAGACATTATTTAAAGTGACAGTTTCGCAAATTTTGCATGGAAAGTAATTTAACAAATACGGGGGTTGTCGGAATGTTTTATATTGAAACTGGCCTTGCCAATATTTGTAAATTTCTTTGTTTCAAAATACTTGCATATTGTGCTAGAAAGCAAGCAAATTGGCATTGCCAATATCAAGGTGTATGATCACGTTGAGATACAAAGTTGAGACATTATTTAAAGTGACAGTTTCGCAAATTTTGCATGGAAAGTAATTTAACAAATACGGGGGTTGTCGGAATGTTTTATATTGAAACTGGCCTTGCCAATATTTGTAAATTTCTTTGTTTCAAAATACTTGCATATTGTGCTAGAAAGCAAGCAAATTGGCATTGCCAATATCAAGGTGTATGATCACGTGGTTACAACAACAACAAGTACTGAACATTCCAGAAGCCCTCCGATTCAAAGTACGTATTCTTTTATTTTGTCCTGATTATGTAACGGAATTTGATGAAATATGGCGCATCAAACGCGTCTTGTTAAACTGCATTTGGTGGTCTCGGTACTTTGGCCCAAACTTCTGTCGTTTTTACGAAGAATCGATTTCCGTGTCTACTGACAATACGGAAATCGATTCTTCGCAAAAATGACATAAATATGTGCCGAACACCCGGGACCACCAAATGCAGCTCATGAAGACGCATTTGCTGCGCCATATTTCATCAAAAGCCGTTGCCTATTAATGAAAATATCAAATAATACTTACTTTGGAGTGGGCGCGCTTGCAACACTTTCAGCCATTGTTTTTGTTGTTGCATCCACGTGATCATGCACCTTGAATATATGTTCGGAACCGTTGATAATCGAGGCAAGATTAACGCAGTCGGTCGTGTAGCACATTGTGCCGGTAGTTATAATGTATGTATTTCTTTCAAATAGAAAACAAACATGTAATATATAGTTGAATACAACGACGCAATATAGAAAACCGATCAACATACAATGTATTGTAAGGGCACTCTGTTTTACCAAATTGAATGTACTAAATAGATTATTCTGGTTAAGTAATGACGTCAATCATTGTCAGATAGTCGGTAAACTTATACTCTCATTTACGGAAACATAATTTATATACTAAAGGTGTTTAATTAATATGTTTAACGGCCTGTCAACAGCTAAGATCTACGAACGAGCCGGCTCATTTGGATTTACACTGTTTGCAAACACCGAAACATATTTGATTTGATGTATTGGTGTTAAACGGCCTATCAACAGCTACGGTAATTTACGATCTGGCCAACGGGGTCAATACCGTATTTAACCTGCCGCATGGGGGATCCCACAATCAGAGGGGAATATTTACTAAGAAGAAATATATATTCAGCCCTGAAAGTAGTCCTGAACTTGGAATAACCTGACCTGGTGTCAGATCCATACCACACCAAAGTCACTTGGACCTTTCCCCTAAAATAAATAGGATTAGGAATAACCGTATTACTCATATAAGGGGTATATATATAACCAGATCCAACTCGCACATACAAGAGCCAAAGACGTACATAAGTATGAGGCCCAAACCAGATATCCGGTCGGGATTCCGGTAAAGACGAATCCCGATCGTTAAATTATAAATCACATGCTTCACCCACCATGGCAAAAGAGGTATATAGTGTTGGAATGGTTAAATATGTATCTGTAGCCCATTTCACCAACATTGCAAAGTATACTTATCTAGCGAGGTATACTTTGAGGGAGAAATTTTCAATTTAAGGATAATTTTATTAATTTTTATTATACTGAATTTATTACATTATCACAGCCAAAATATAATGTAATCAATTCAGTATAATAATTCTGCATCCTTTTTAATCATCAAATATATTCAGTCGTTAGTTCTATATGAAATAATGCATTTCGGGAAAAATAAATGATTACTCCCTCAAAGTATACTTTGCTAGATAAGTATATTTTGCAATGTTGGTGAAATAGGCTACAAGAGTGTCGCAAATTCAATATACGCGAGGAAAGCTATAACTTGTAACAATTAAGCAGCTACGATTATGACCTATTCCACTCTCGTAACAGTTAATGTTGACAAAACATAATCATGTAGAAATAACGCTTTATTCCGGAGATTAATAAATTAAGGTATAAAATTAATGAATAATAATCTGGACTTAACTTTCCCTATAAGGCATGTAAAGAGCGTATCCATAACAGGAAAGTAAATAGTTATAAGAATACTTTCCCAAACACGTGTGCGTCGACGTAGTATACTTGTTCACCTAAACTAATTAAATAATGTATGTTGGACATGACGCGTTATACTGCTGGAAACTGATGTCAAAGTTATAACATGCTTGTGAAGCAGTTTGCCCAGATATCAAGTTGAACGCTTCTGAACGTTCTATTGGCATAAGAAACACGCAATCAAAACGTTTGATTGGCTGTGCCTGAGATTTAGCACAGCTCTCACTCACACAATCCAGATGTTTGCTTTCAAGCCCAATATATTCAAGTGTTTTGTAATAAAGAAATGGACAAATATTGGCAAGAGTATAGTGTAGGCGGTGACGTACACCAGTCGACCAGGTTCTGAAAACAAACGGTGTAAATTATCCAAAAGATGTGGAATATTTAAAGACTAACTTTTAAGACACCAAACATCTCTGGGTGAATTGATATGTGGCTGAAATGGAGCTTATGGGTTATATACGAACAGTGTACACCCTAGTTGCGAAAGGTAACTCATGCAATTTGCTCCCGTACCGACCGTAGCGACGGTTCGGGAGTAAATTGCAAGAGTTACCGTTCGCAACTATGTACACACATATCAGCCTGCGAACTCGTTCAGTATGACCAGGATCTGCACTGTTCGCCATTCAATCAATGAAGCATTCATCATTCTTCTGGCAAACAGCACAATGGTCCATACAGTATCTATAGTTGAATGAATGTGATGACAGGCAATGAGCTAGACTGACAACTACTAAAATATAATAAGGCCCACTCAGTATAGGCACCAAGGGCGGATTCAGGGGCGGCGGATCCGGCGCCTTCCCCCCCCCCCCTAACTATATACTATATACAGCCAATGAATAGTAATGTCCGTTACAGGCGCGGATACAGAAATAATTGCAGGGGGGGGGGGGGGGGGGGGGGGGGGGGGGGGGGGGGGGGGGGTGGGAGGGTGGGGGGGGGGGGGGGGGTCTAGACCAATCGCCAATCGCGAAGTGCGATATGCGCATCGTAAAGTTTGGGGGTCTGGGGTCCTCCCCCTGGACATTTTTAAATGCCAGATCGCCGCAGATGCGATTTCCTGACACCTAGGCCACGAAAAAAGTCATCCAACTATTCGAGTATTGTAGATTTTCTTCTCTTGTTTTTTTGCCGGGAGCAGTGCCAGTGCCAGTGCCAGTGGGGGTGGGGGTTGACCCCCCCCCCTCCCCCCCCCTCCCCTCCCCTGTGTCCGCGCCTGCGTTAACATGTTAAGGAAACACTGTTATCGCCACTGATATCAGTGTGGAAATTTGCGTCTGATATAAAATGTATAATAATGCCAATCAATACGTGGGGTAATGGTGAAGAAATGTTTATATTGCCATAAAATGTCTCAGATGGTGGGCATGTATACCTTTAAAGAAACATGTTGCCGCTGTGAGTACTCATCTCTCACACACTGCTTAGCTACCGCTGACCATGAACTCACCTGTTATATTGTACCTGCATGGCTTGGTTCACAGGTGTCGGGAAAACATCATCTGATAATCTCTCATTCGTGTATAAATATATGTCAACTCGCTTTTTCAAATCCGTTGAAAGGATAGAAGTCGCACAACTGTAACAATTGACGTTGATTATTATTAAAAAGACATTGATCAGCGCCACATAGTCGTTTACCGTGCTAACAATGCCCTGTGCTTGCGATACAGCTAAGTTTTGTCAACCCACCAGGCCTAAAAAAAAAAAAAAGGCGCCGAAAGGCGACGGTCCCTGATTTACAAAAATAGCATCTGTTTACTGCTGGCATAGAGACCAATCCGCAGTGAATTGAGAGTCGTGTTCTGATTGGCTGCTGTTGAAGAGCGGCCGGATCGCAGCTAATGGTACACTTGTTTTACTGATATCCACGGTTTGAGATGGAATGTCCTCAAAATCAAGTAAGCAAGTGTTGTGTTGTTCGTAGCGGATTGCGTATTAGCGTCCGTTCTAGAACGAAATTGTGACACAGATGCAATATAAAAATGTATTTTGCTCAATTAACACGTGAAAATAAATACAATTTTTAATTTGTCAAATTAATATGTATCGGTAGACCCTCGGAGTAAACCGGAAGTTTGACATTGTAAATCAAGTGAGCCGTACATGTTGACAGATCGCGGGAACACCACAACACATTTTTAATTAGAAGATTGAAGACATTATACGTAGTTAAAATGGTTAAATGTGATGCATTGACAATAATTGGAAGTGTTTGCTGCCGCAACCGGTCATACTATTTATGTCGGCGGTCAGGCAGGCTGCGGAAAACCATGTTTCGTTACACACCTCGTTTCATGAGCGGGAAAAGAAGTCCGCACTTACCTGCACTACAGTGTACAGGTATCGCCTGCTGTGAGTGTGAGGCTGTATTTACGATTCAGTAAGATTATTATATCATTGGTGCAGCTATCTGAATATAACTATCGCCCGTCTCCCAGCCCCCACATCGTGAAAGTAACATTTACATCGAGGAAACACCCAACATAAATTTAGTTTATTTATTGATGAGACGCACTCCGCCCATTCACACCCACAAAGAAAACACACCCCTTAATAAATACATATTTTCTTTCGCAGTCTGGCACCGTTATATATCTCTATATTGTAATGTAAACTTCTCGTTGATTAGTAGCTGGTACATCACACTTCCACCCCAATTTATTTTTCCGAATAACCCACCAAATAACCCAATGCCACTTTTGTTCTGGCAGATCTTGTCACCACTCCTTACACTCTCTGATTTTTTATGGCCCACACCCCCACCATACCCATAAATATTGCAATCATGAATGACAGACCGTTTATTTAACCAGGCGAGTTGATTATCGTGAAACAATGCACCAATGATTTGATCCTTACGCAAAACAAATCAGTGAGCATATCAAACCAAGTTTGCTTAACGGTAGGACGCAATCACAAGGGTATTATTTCATGATAATCATCTCACCTAGTTAAATAAACATTTTTGTACGCATGTCGCACATGATACTTCATAGAAACAAATCGAATCAAGCATAAAATATGGCTAATGGTTGTTCAAATCATGTCATGCATTTAGTTGATACTAATAATCACATGTCATGCATTTAGTTGATACTAATAATTTAAAAATGTCGTGCCTCATTTGCATAGCAAAATAGCCATATACAACCACTTGTCACTGTTAGTAAATTAAAGATTACTACATGATTATGTCTGTATAGCCGGCACTCATCATTTTTAAACTGGTGGAATAGTTACACTATTATACACTTATTTTATTCCTATAAAGAAAATTGTGTGCCTAACAGATGGGACACCAACTTTAAATATGCCGTAAGTAATAAAACGCTGTTACGTTTACTGTGGTATGGAAAACATTTGGTTTGTTTAAAGTGAATCGAGTCCATGCTGTTGCATTTACTTTGGTTTGTAAATCATTTGGTCCGTTTAAAGTTTGCGAAACTGTTGTGAGGAGTCCTTCGGACTCCACATACTTTAAGCAGGCAAAATGTTTTCCTTACCAATCATGTAAACACAAGAAACAGCCCATGATTTTTGTCGTGCCTGCTTTAGCAGAAGGCGCGACTATAGTCGTCGCAATGTCAAAAAGTCTGTACAAGTTTCTTCATCATGATATAACTAGTTCTTTACGGATTGCTTCAATATTTGGACACTTGTATACATGTAGGCATTTGGAACACACTCATGCCGACTATAGTTGTACCTTCTGCTAAGGCCACATAAAATTAATTTATTGATTATCATCCCCGCCCGCCCCTCAAAATATACGCCGCCCCAACGTTTTTTATTGCGCCCGTCGCAAAAAAAAATGGAAAAGTTTTGTTAAAAAAGAAATTGCCGTATTGTCCGCGAATTATACAGGTCTCAGTGTTTCTCACGCAGGCGCTTTGCGGTAATAAATATAGTAAGTAAATAAAGCGTCGGTATGATTGCATGGTGATCAATTATTCTGCCATCATTTTCTGTGCTGCTAGTTTCGTTATAGCTATGTTTGTCGTAGTCAAATACAAAGACTGGATTGGTGTAAAGGCCGGCGCGGACTCGACGTTCTCTGATTTGTATAATGATTTTGTAAATGGATCGTTGGATGGGTGCCCATTAGCGGACGATACCATTAATCTGACGAATGTCTCGTCATACATTGGTCACAAAAAAGACAACTTGACACAAATTACTTCAAACATTAAATTATGTGACGCAATTGGCTGCTTAGGACGCTTTGTGGAATTTACCGATCAAAAAGATGACAAATGAGATAGTGAAAGACAATCAGTTCAGGAAGATGCGTTCCAGATCCTAATGTCAGCTTGCAACACAGCAAATCATTTACCGAATTTTGCAGGAAAGTAGGCACAACAAAAATCATGGGCTGTTTCTTGTATTTACAACATGACCTTGCCTTTGTTTACCTACTTTTGTATAATTGTGTCACTATTCTACCAGTTCTAAAAATTATGAGTGTGCTATGTGCACAGATAATTATAGTGGGTGGCAGGTGGGAGCACGCGATGGGTAATTTAACGATCGGGGTTCATCCTTAACAGAATCCCGACTGGAGACCTGGTTTGGCCCTCATATACGTCTTTGGCATTTTGTATGTGACAGTTGAATCTGGTTATACCCCTTATAAGAGTAATCCTACCGGTATTACTTTTAAATAGGGGAAGGGGCCAAGTGACTTTGGTGCAGTATGGACCTGGCACCAGGTCAGGTTATTCTAATTTCAGGGCTGAATATGTTGTATCTCGATGTAAATATTCCGTTCTGATTTTGGGATTTTCCCCCCAATGCAGCAGGTTAAAACGGGATCGAACCTGTTTGCCCGGCCTTACATGACCTTAGCTGTTGATAGGCCGTTAAACACCAATAAACAAAAACAAAACAAACAAAACAGATAATTATAATCGATAGTGACTCGCGGTGGTATCAGACTATTTTCATAAAAAAAATTATGCAAATGAGGCATGATATTTTTTAATTATTTATACTAATTAAATGCGTCACTTGAAAAAATAATATTTTCGACAGATTATAAAGTATGATCAATGCACATCGAAAAACAAATACAGAGAATAAATACATGTATATAGTAATGTCCCGTTAACATTTTAAGGAAACACGGTTATCGCCCCTGCTATCAGTGTGGAAATTTACGTCTGATATAAAATGTATAATAATGCCAATCAATACGTGGGGTGATGGTGAATGAATGTTTTATTTGCCAGAAAATGTCATATCTACAGAATATACAAAACTATCTGTAGGTATATTTAATGTATTTATAGACCTCGGTCTGTTACTTCAACCTGTGGTCTTACCTGGGTCTCCCCACAGGTTGAAGTAACAGACCGAGGTCTATTTATAGACTTGGTCCGTTACTTCAATCTGTGGGTCTCCCAGGACATAGATAATAATTAAATCATTTTCAGGGATTCCGCTGGGGAAAAAAAAAATTGCCACTTCAAAAAAAAAAAAAAAAAAAGGAATAACCAATAGGATAAAAATAAACAATTGGCGAAAAAAAAAGGATTTTTTTTTTTCGAAAATTGTTTTTATCGCCAATTGTTTATTTTTATCGCCAATTGCGAAAGTGGCGATCGCCAGCGGAATCCCTGCATTTTTCACACACAGGTTGAATTAACAGACCAAGGTTCATAAATACACCAGAGCCCTAAATGTTATTTCATAAAATATGAAAATATGTATCAGCGGAGAACGGAAAACACATAGTTGCATATGAAAATAGCCTGATACCAACGCGCGTCACTATCAGTAAAACAACTAAATGATTATACCTGTATATCGGTCACTCGTAATCTTTAGAACTGGTGGAATAGTGACACAATTATATACTTATTTAATTCCTATAAAGAACATACTGTGCCTACTGAGGGGCATGCACCTTTAATAATACACATTGTTAGCAAGTACTCAGAAATCTACTGTTATAATAACAAAAGTATAATTATTATATTTTCAGTTCAGAAAGTGACAAATGTAAAGTAATTGATGAGCAAGACAGAGACATGCCAACTGATGAAGAAGTGGATGAGACAGTAAGAAAAATAGTGGTTGAATACCATGTGTTTGACACTTTAGAAAGTGATGCTAAGCAGCATATCAATGTTTTACTTCTCTCTTTAAGTGATATTAAACTTGAATACATATCACCAGATTACCACCATGACAATAATGATAATGTCCAATTGTGCATGGATAATATTATGGTGAAAGTTTGTGTACTAACTGACTTGCTTCATGTCACATTGAGAGAAAAATACAGTGCTTGCCTTCCTCAAGCAATTCACCAGAGATAGTGTGGATTCTATGGATATCAAAAAGAAGATGAAACACAGGAAAGAGGTTCATGTTTCAGCACCAAAACATGCACACACAGTTCCAGAAGTAACAGACATCATATTGTGTGCTAAATGTAGCCAGGGGGCCGTTTCACTAAACTTCGTACGACTAAAATGTAAGTGCAAAATTATGATGGTCTGTAAATTTCACATTTACAATGTTTTCTTGTAAACAATTATTGGATTTACATTTATTGAGCATAGGCTGCATTTGCAGCCTATGCTCAATAAATGTAAATCCATCAATTGAAATTTACAAACGATCCTAAATTTGCACTTACGAACATTTTAGTCGTACGAAGTTTAGTGAAACGGGGCCCAGGTTGGTAATGATGATATCGATCACAGGTGGAAGACTCTGACCTATGACACCAAAAAAATGCCTATTAAAAAAATCCCATTACCCCACCCACTTGGTATTTTTTTGAAAGGTCATTTTCTTTGTGTCACAGGTCCGAGACGGAGTATTCCACCTGTGATATCGATTGGACTTGTCATGACAAATGCAACTTGAACAAATGATTATATCGAAAATGTGCCGGTCTGTCCGCAGCAATTTTCTGAATTTACACACATTATTTGTACCATCCAGATGACAAGTACTACTATCTGAAAAAAACGAACCATTTATTTCACCTACCCTATATATTGAAAAAATAATATTATTTCACGATTATTTAGGTTGTTGTTCCCTTATTGCAGCCTCATGTAAAGTCAATGGAAATCAAACGGAAAATCTAACTCTAAAACCTACAGTTACCTACACAAATATGCCATATCTACTTCAGCTTCAGTATTTGGATGTGATTATACTGCCAGCATTAAAATGAAATATAATGCAGTATCTTGTGAATAATAAACACAATTCGGTGTTTACACGTGTATATTTACCTGTCTACACACTGTCAGGTGCGTAATTGAAAAGTATACATGTAAACAGCTCACTGTGCTTATTATGTCCCTAACTACAACATATTGTGTAATTTCCATGCTAACAGTATAAGGTATAAGCACAAATATTTATTACACTCTTGCAAATTATATGCACAGGTTTTGCTGTGAGAGAAAACCCATAATCAACTCCTTACAAATAATACACCGTGAAGAGAACACCCGTAATTGCGTGCCTGTTTTCTTGGAAACCACGAGCTACCATGCAAAATGTTTAATTTGTATTGCAGTCAAAATAAAGTTATTTGAAAATTTGGAAAGGGTCTCGACTAATCTAGAATGTTAATGTGATTGAACACATTCCAATCATGCACTCAAATATATCTGGCTCATAGAAACAGCTGAGTAATTTGGATTGGGAAAACACGTCATTGTATAACTATTCATGCGCACATCACAATTCATTGATTATAACCTAAAAAAATAGACTAAATGTACATATATATCCGCCTTGGAAGTGTAATATATAGGATATTCCATCGTACATTTTTGAATAGCGGAAATAATACACTCGTATCCGTCAGCGTCCGTGCAATCAACTCATTCACTACGCTCACTTGCTGCTTACGCAGAAGCCGACGCACACTCTTGTATTATTTCCCGCTGTTCAAAATGTACGATGGAATATCCTCTATTTATTACAGTCGTGCAAATTATTTGCAGGGATAATTTGCACGGGTTTCGCTTGGAGAGAAAACCCGTAATCGACTCCTTACAAATAATACACCATGAAGAGATAACCCGTAATTGCGCGCCTGTTTTCTTGGAAACCACGAGCTAACATGCAAAATGTTTAATTTTTATTACAGTCAAAACAAAGTTATTTTAAAAGGGTCTCGACTAATCTAGAATGTCAATGTGATTGAACACATTTCAAACATGCACTCAAATATGTCTGGCTCATAGAAACAGCTGCATAATTTGGATTTCAAAAAGTTTACATGGCGTCACATTTGACGTCACACAATGTAATGTCAAAACGCGGGAAAACACGTCATTGTATAACTATTCATGCGCACATCACAATACATTGATTATAATCTCAAACATAGACTAATTTTGTATTATTTGTAAGGAGTTGATTACGGGTTTTCTCTCACAGAAATAACTGGAGTCAAAATCGGTGATATAGAGCTAAAAAATACAATGTTTGCTGATGATGCAACTTTTATGACAAACGGTACGCAAAAATCCTTTGAAAAGTTAATATACATAATAGATGAGTTCAGTAAGATATCCGGCCTCAAACTTAACATAAAAAAATCTACAGTAATGAGAGTAGGTGCTTTAAAACATACAGATATCATATTCTGCCCCAAAAAAAATTTTACTTGGACCTCACAAAGTGCAAAAACCTTAGGCATCACATTCCTGAATGATAGTAGTGCTACTCCTGAACATAACGTTTTACCAAAAATATTAGAATTTGAACAGTGTCTTGACCGATGGAAACGCAGAAAGTTAAGCTTACTTGGAAATAAAGACGTTTGCCATCCCAAAATTGATATATCCATTGACAGTTTTACATGATCCACCAGAAAATATGATAAAACGAATTAGAACCAAGTTATTTCAATTTTTATGGGACAACAAGCCTGATAAAGTTAAACGAAATACAATAATTCAATCTTATGAAAAAGGTGGACTAAAAATGCTAGACATAGATAGTTTTATAACTTCTATAAGAGCTTCATGGGTGAAAAGAATATGCGATTCAACCAACATAGGGAATTGGAAAGCAATTTATGAAAAAATACTTGAAAGATATGGTGGGATTTTTATCTTTGAATGCAACTTGAAACCAGAAGACACAAAATACATAGATAGGTGAACACAACACGTTTTTAGCCAGGTTTTTTGAAAAATAATCCAGGCTATTGGATTGGCGAAAGCCAGGCGGGCGGGCGGGCGGGCGGCGTCCACAATCAATGTTAAGTTTTCGTGTTTGAGTCCATTTCTTTGTTACTGTACCACCTAGGACCACCAAACTTTCACAGCTTCATAATCAAGGGGTGCCCACCACATATCACTATCCAACATGTTACTTTTTTTTTAACTTGACCCATTTTTTCCGCGTAGTCGACTTAGCCATTTTCAATGTTAAGTTTTCGCGTTTACAATGTTAAGTTTTCGTATTTAATTTGTCCATTTCTTTGGTACTGTACCACCTAGGACCACCAAACTTTCACACATTCATAATCAAGGTGTGCCCACCACATATCACTATCCAACATGTTACTTTTTTTTTAACTTGACCCATTTTTTTCCGCGCAGTCGACTTAGCCATTTTCAATGTTAAGTTTTCGTGTTTAAGTCCATTTCTTTGGTACTCTACCACCTAGGACCACCAAACTTTCACAGCTTCATAACCAAGGGGTGCCTACCACATACAACTATCCAACATGTGACCATTTTTTTACCTTCACCTATTATTTCTACGTAATTGACTTAGCCATTTTCAACGTTAACTTTTTAACGTACGTCTGGTTAAATTTTTTGGTTAAAACTTTTTTGTTATACTATCTCTCTGCAACTGCTTTGCCCATTACCTTGAAACTTCACATGGGTGTTTATGATCGTCCATATTTTCATTCTAACCCCCAACCGTGCGGCCCCTGTGCGCAATGTCAAGGTCAAATTACTTTGAATTTATTTGTTAAAGTTTTTTCGTGTACTATATCTCTGCAACTGCTTCACCCATTACCTTGATACTTCACATGGGTGTTTATCATCATTGTCGCACCCGCTTGTGGAAAGCGCGATATCGTCGGCATTTTGGCATACATCCGTTCGTACGTGTGTCCGGTTAAAGTTTTTTCGTTAAAGTTTTTCCATCTACTATATCTATTTTTTTAGTGTCCATGCCTCGCCCCAAGGCGCTACGTGCAGGCCACGGCCATCTAGTCTACAAAAAGTGAGTATAATTATGTTATCCAAGTGTCCATGCTTGGAAAAAACCTGGCCTTCGTGGCTTTGCCTCGTTTCTTGTTGTGTTTAAGTCCATTTCTTTGGTACTGTACCACCTAGGACCACCAAAATTTCACAGCTTCATAACCAAGGGGTGCCTACCACATACAACTATCCAACATGTGACCATTTTTTTACCTTCACCTATTATTTCTACGTAATTGAATTAGCCATTTTCAACGTTAACTTTTTAACGTACGTCTGGTTAAATTTTTTGGTTAAAACTTTTTCGTTATACTATATCTCTGCAACTGCTTCGCCCATTACCTTGAAACTTCACATGGGTGTTTATCATCATTGTCGCACCCGCTTGCGGAAAGCGCGATATCGTCGGCATTTTGGCATACGTCCGTCCGTACGTACGTACGTCCGTGTGTCCGGTTAAAGTTTTTTCGTTAAAGTTTTTCCATCTACTATATCTATTTTTTTAGTGTCCATGCCTCGCCCCAAGGCGCGACATGCAGGCCACGGCCATCCCAGTCTACAAAAAGTGGGTATAATTATGTTATCCAAGTGTCCATGCTTGGAAAAAACCTGGCCTTCGTGGCTTTGCCTCGTTTCTTGTTTTTTACCTTCACCTAATTATTTCTTTTTCTACGTAGTTGACTTCGCCATTTTCAAACGTTAACTTTTTAAACGTACGTCTGGTTAAAGTTTTTTTTTTCGTTAAACCTTTTTTTGTTATACTAAAATCTCTGCAACTGCTTCGCCCATTACCTTGAAACTTCACATGGGTGTTTATCATCATCCATATTTTCATTCTAACCCCCAACTGTGCGGCCCCTGTGCACAATGTCAAGGTCAAATTACTTTGAATTTTTTTGTTAAAGTTTTTTAGTGTACTATATCTCTGCAACTGCTTCACCCATTACCTTGATACTTCACATGGGTGTTTATCTTCATTGTCACACCCGCTTGCGGAAAGCGCATTTTATGCATTTTGGCATACGTCTGTCCGTGTCCGGTTAAAGTTTTTTCGTTAAAGTTTTTCCATCTACTATATCTATTTTTTTAGTGTCCATGCCTCGCCCCAAGGCGCGACATGCAGGCCACGGCCATCTAGTCTACAAAAAGTGGGTATAATTATGTTATCCAAGTGTCTATGCTTGGAAAAAAGGTGGCCTTCGTGGCTTTGCCTCGTTTCTTGTTAAATAATGTTTTGAAATCTTGGGCAAGTATAAACTATTCCCCTCAAACAGTTACAGTATCTAAAGAAATTATTTGGAATAACTCTTAATATAAAACATCAAAACAAACCTATATTTCATAGGAACTGGTATGATAAGGGTATTAAGTACATTGAACATTTATACGATTATAGAATAAATACCTTTTTAAGATTCGCTGATCTTGCAGAAATGTTCAATATAAGAAATGATGATTTTATGAAATATCAAAGTATATTAAATAGTATAAGTCCACTGTGGAAGGATATAGTCAAAACAGAACACATCAACGCGATACAACCTTCAGAAACACTTAAGTCAAAATTACAGAAAAGCAAATACGTTAATAAAATACTATACACGATGCAAACAAACAAAAAAATAATGAACGATATAAAAGCTGAGCAAAAATGGATACATGAATTTCCGGATACTAACCTAAATTGGAAACAAATTTACACGTTACATTTCAACTGTACTATAGATTCCGTATTGCGTAATTTCCAATACAAATACTTTAATGAGAATTATTGGAACAAACAAATTACGTTATCGCTGTAACTTAATTAATAGCAGTTTGTGCGATTTTTGTTCTATGTATGTTGAAAGTATAAAACATTTGTTTTGGGAATGTCCCCATGTACAACATTTGTGGTCACAGCTGCGGACATATTTAAATGAAAAAGATATAACATATGTCGTAAATTTCCAAAGTATTTCTATAGGAATAAATGACAAAGCACAAAAAGCACACCAATTTAATTTTATAATCATATTACCCAAATATGAAAATAATGATATAGCTTTCGGTCCATTTCTAAGTTATTTAAGACATAGGATATACATAGAGGAGATTATAGCAACAACAAAAGACAAACGGGAACAACATATTATTAAATGGGGCAGGTTTCAGACATAGTTATAATTGTAAGCACTGTAGACAGGTGTCAATCACACAAACTACACAAAAGTAACGAATATCAATCTAGTCTAGCACATATGAACACATAGGAACATAGTCCACTTTTCACTTTGTTGCTATCCTTCTATATTACAACTTTCCTATTTTATCTTTTCTCCCTTACTATTTTTCTGCTAAAAACCTTACTTTCGAATACATTGAGTACATGTGTATATGTGTAACTGTATGCGATCACGTAAGCCATACATTGTTAGTCAATATTGTATGTATAAATGTACATGTTGTATTTAAAAGTGAATACAAAATATTTAAATATAAATAAAATAACTATTCGTGCGCACATCACAATACATTGATTATAATCTCAAACATAGACTAATTTTGTATTATTTGTAAGGAGTTGATTACGGGTTTTCTCTCACAGCGAAACCCATGCAAATAACTTGCAAGAGTGTAATAAATCCTTTTATTCACAGCTTATTCTGAGAGCAGCCACCAGCAAATCATTAGTTTACTGTTGAATATTGACAAATACTAGTGTGGAACACAATTGGATAATTTAACTGATAATTTGTGTTTAACATTGAACCAATTAAAAATACCATTCTTTGAATTGAATAACGGGAAATGTTGGAGCATGTCATTGTGCACATACATAATAGAACTAAATAAATATGTGCCATAGTGGTTGGAACATGCTGGTCACCCTGAATTGTTTGGATTTCAAAAGTTGCACAGGATTGTGCTTGTAATAATAACATTGCTATGACCTGGTCATAAACTTCAACCAATTATATTAACTGCCACCCTTCACATTGCACACTGTCCTCCTAAATTGACAATATGTAACAAAGTACTGCAGAGGACCATCTGAGCAGACAGGTATGAAGCTAGAGCTTCATTGTACATGCATTTCATGCTATATTTAATTATGTAATTACAATGAAGCTCTAGCCGAATGGAGTCTTTTAACAAATATTAAACATCAAATGGAATAGTAAGGTACAGATTTCTATCATATTAACAGATTTTTAAAAGGCATGTCTTTCCCTTCGTTGTTGACCTTATTAATAATATACTATATACTGTCATGTGATTTTTTCCCTGTCACCTGTGGCTTGGTTGTATCATATCACAACTCGTACAAACGTATCTGCATTCATCGCATACATTTGTTTGCATTTCACTGCATATTAAGCTAATACAAACACTTTGACGTAAATAAACTAGGGTATTGTCATTAAACTAAGCTATTGTTAAGCCATATTCCCCGACAATTGTACATTGTAACACATCGTCACAACAAAAAGGACCAAGTTTCCTGTACAAGATTCCAGACGTACAGAACCTGATCATGACACACACCTATGTGTATGAAAGCTGAAAAGAATCAAACGTGGTTGGTTATATCGTTAACAAATATTCACATAGTGACTGACAGACAATGCAGTCCCACCTCGGACTGTGTGGATGCTACTGGCCTCAATATTATTTGGTTCAATTTTATCACACTGTGTCGCACACATCATAAAACTGATTGCGTTGTACAATTGGGTAGTTCGCTGATATAACCCACACAATCACTGATAGGAATAAATCCACTAGATATTTATACTTGCTCTTAATTCGAATACAAAGCTCCAGATAAGCTGCGTATTTGCTTAAATACCCAATTAGATGTAGCGAGTAAGTATCAAAAAGCAATAAAAATGTTATGTTACCTTTATCATGCTGCAGAAAACAATACACAGACCACAAATATAGCATGAAAACACATCTTGCCAAGACAGGTTTTCATTTCGAAGCAAACTATTCAATAATTGCTGTATGTTGATGTGTAAACAGTAAACAATATCTCAATTCCGGTGGTGGGGGGGGGGGGGGGGGAGTGGAAGATGAGGGTTAAGTCCATAAGTGGCAGAATGGAGCTGAGCTGCAAAAAAAGCAAACAGTTTTGCAGCTCAAATAAGTGAATTTTTAATTTTGTTTTATTTCTTTATCATTTGTTCCCTGTTTAGTAATGAATAAAATCAATAATCCATTTGTAAAAGTAAAATACGCAATGATTTTGAAATCTTACAAAGCTTATCTGGAGCTCTTTTCATAATAGGAAGTACGAAATTATAGCATGCTATCATTCGGTTTAGGAATTTATACCAGTTTGTGGTATATTTGTAAAGATAAATAAGCGTACTTTAGGCATAACACCAGTGAATGAATAGCTGTCTGATAATCCAGGATCAATGTATTTACACTATTCATGGGCGGATTCAGAGGGGGGGGGGGGGGGGTGCGGACCCGTCGCGCCCCCCCCCCCCCCCAACCCCCCTAAAATTCGGCGAGTAAAGATTTTTGACAAGTTACAAGTTACAAGGCACGTTTCATGCCAAGTGCTATGTATTTTTCGGTTGTTGTCTTATTGTTTCAAAATCTTAACGTTTTCAATCAAAAATCATGTCTAAACTTACTGTGACAGTGTCAATATGTTTGCTCCAAAATGCGCCAGAACACATGAAATGCTATGTAGATTTCAAAAAAATTCCGGTGGGGAATGCCCCCGGACCCCCCTATCGCTATCCTGAGCTCTGCTCGGTGGACTATTAAGCTCGTTCGATAATATAGTCAAGTATTGCAAAATAGTTACGCCCCGCCTAACCCGAAATCCTGGATCCGCGCCTGCTATTGACGTTATAGCATGTACTCAATCCTGTAAAACTAATACCGTATTGCCTTTATCTCCTGTTTAGGGAATGTTCGTCCATTTTACACAAATTGTGCGGGTTGTCCTCGAGTTTGACTGATTGCTTCATTGGTAGATTGGTTGAATGATTGGCTGATTGATTCATTCATTCATCCGGATTTACCTCTCACGTACAAAAAAAAGCCAAAATACACATGAAGGACAAACCAGAGACATCGAGATTCCGGTCAGGATGAACCCAATCACCCTTCGCATGCTGAAACCTGCCGCTGCAGGTTGGTACGGTCATTTATGCAATGCTGTTTAACGGCCTATCAACGACTAAGCTCATTAATGAGACACGCCATGTGATTTTGTACCTTCGGATATTTGCGTAATTTCATGAAATACGTTTACACAATTTACAATATTTTCCTTAAATGGCGTCAAAAGTTGACACTATTTTTAGAGTAGATGCAGAATTGCATTACATTCCGCATGTACTCTGAACATTTTGTTAACTTTTGACTTTATTCTTGAAAAAATATTGTACATTTTGTAAACGTATTTAATGAAATTACGCAGATGTCCGAAGGTACAAAATCACATGGCTGTCTCATTTTAGACTTGGTTAACAGGGCCAAATCCCGTAGTTCACCTATGCGGATGGATGGGGTACATGTATACGGAGCCCCGCAGCGGACATGGATTTTTTTAATTAATTCGTTCCCACGAAATAACAATATGTTCCCTCAATTTAACAATTCGTGCCCTCGAATTAACAATTCGTTCCCACGATATAACAATTCGTGGGAACGAATTGTTATTTCGTGGGAACGAATTTTTATCGAATTGTTATTTCGTGGGAACGAATTGTTAAATTTAGAGAACGATCGATCGAGGGAACGATCGATCGAGGGAACGAATTGTTAAATTGAGGGTACGAGTTGTGATTTCGTGGGAACGAATTAATAAAAAAAGAATGTTACGTCCCCTGCAGGCTCCGTACATGTAGATACAGATGGTATGACAATTACACTAAACTGAACATAAATACTAAACGTGTAAACAACACCTCAGAGCTCCAGATAAGCTGCGTATTTGCGTAATTACCCAATTAAAATTGCCAAAAACCCAATTGAGATCAGAAGTAGCGAGTATCAAATAGCAATAACAAATTTGTGGTACCTTTATCATGCGACAGAAAGCAATAAACAGACCACGAAAACACATCTTGGTATTTCATTAGAATTGTCTCCAATGAGACAATTCTAATGAAATGCCAAGACATGTTTTCATTTCGAAGCAAACTATTCAATAATTGCTGTCTGTTGATGTGTAAACAGTAGTGTGATTTTATTTTACCCAATTGAAATACCCAATTGCTTCAGATATGATGGAGTGAAAATACTACATTACTAATTCCTTATCTGGAGCTCTGACACCTGATCACATACATTTACATAGAATATTAAATAAAGACCGAAACCATATTAATTCGTATCTATGTGCATATGTAAGTATATGCGTATTACAAAATACATTGTGAAATATATAATTATATACTTAGTTTTAAAGTCACTCTTTTTATTTTATCTTTCAATAAAAAGAGTCACTTTAAAACAATGTGTATTAAATGTGCTTCCCTTCGGAGGTTATTGGAAATTACTATAATTATATAATATACATATTTATAGATATGTGTTGTTACATCGAATACATGTACGTAAATGGCGAGAACGCAAATTAAGATTAATGACAGGAAATCGAAATTAGAACAAAGTTTCACCACCATAGATGATACCAATGTTTACAAGTATACGGGTGAATGACTTGGACAGTCGACAACAGTTTGTTGCAACTTGTTCAAACATATATTAATCTGTACATGAAGAAGTAATATAATGACACACCACTTATTTAACACATATTCTTACCTTTCTAATATATAGTTCCAAGTAAATAAATTACCCGTTTACTTCTGTCTGTTAATATCCATTATGACACCACGTTATTAAAATCCATATTCTTACATTAAATATCTACATGTCCCACTAAATAGCACACAATCTATCGAATTCAATACAGAGCCTCGTTCTGGTCGTTTCTAAGGACGCCGCCATATTTGTTTTGGTTTTCCTACCTGTCGCCTGAATGCCAATTTCCGTTACGACCATTTGATCATTCAATAAAAGCAGACGACGAGTGTAGAGAAATTGATTAATAATCTATTATAAATAGGACACCTATCGCGTTCTCTCGTGCTGAAAACGACAGGTATAAGATCACGAGTCGTAATTTAATCCGGCTGTACCTGTAATATAGCAATCTAATTGCGGCGTTATTCATTCAATATCGAGAATGTGTATGCATATTTGATTGAACATATGAGACAAGTCTAATTATTATTATATCGTGCGAATTCATTAGCGTACGCCATGTGGCATGAGGCGGAGATACTTGGTCGTGATTTTGAAACTAGATGTTTACTTAAATGCGCGGGTTGCCGATCCTGAATAGGCGCAATTTCAGAGCACCACATTTGTTCTGATTGTTGTCAACCATCGACATCACGACGAAGAAACTCCTTACAGCTTACGCATTTTCCCCGAAAAAAAAACGTGTACCGTACGAAATTTTCGACCAAAATAGTCCCATATCAGCACTGAACGAAGTGCTGTAAAAACATGTAACCACAGACCTAGAGTAACTCGTTACGAGCCAGCTGATCTGGATCTACAGTGTTTTCACATAAAGAAACCAAGGTACATGTATGTGGGGTGAAAGGGTTAAAATCTGACAGAGGAGACAATTATCATGCGCTGTCAAAACAGTTTTTGTTGAAAAATACACGAGAAAGGGTAAATAAACAGCAGAAAACAAAAATGTAATCAGCATTGTAAGGCTTATAGCAGTCGATACATGTATGTCCGATTATAGCTCGCCCTATTTTCTAAGCCAATCGCTGGCCAGTATCGGGATACACTAATTTCACATATTGCATGATCTAACCCCAATAAGTTTCATATTACCAGATTTAATCATTAATTGTTCAACAGGAAATGGAAAATCAATACTCGGATGGGAGATGCATAGTAAAATTCGATTGAACTATAAATATGTTATAGTTCACATATTGGACTTTTAAGGAACTAAACGCTGCGGTCGCTACTGCTCCCTCGCATTTAATTCCTTAAACATCCAATATGTGAACAATAACTTATGCTAATTGTGCATTGTTTTTATACATTCAAGACATTTGGTGCATAGCTATGAACGAGTATTTTAAGTATGTGTAGCTACATGGGCATCTCGGATTTGTTACATGACAAACTATGGCAGTAATTTCCCGAGATTAGTGACAAGAAGTCATGCTCATTAACTGTTTTCGCCTGTACACGTACGGGTACGCACCTACAAAAGTTTAGGGAAATACCCCGTATTTCGTAAGTCTTTATAATATCCTCTTTTGCTATGGACAGGTACGTATTTGAATCAATATCACGGATGTGTGACCGGAAAAGTATTCAAAGTATACAAGCGATTATTGGTTTTGTGTGTGATATAATATTATATGATTATACCTTATCGCGTGATACATTCGATATATCGAATACTCGTACACATGTATTTATGTACGGAGCCCCGCAGGGGACGTATAATTCTTTGTTTTATTAATTCGTTCCCACGAAAAATCAATTCGTTCCCTCAATTTAACAATTCGCTCCATCAATTGAAAAATTCGTTTCAACGAAATAACAATTCGTTCCCGTGGGAACGAATTGTTAATTCGTGGGAACGAATTGCTATATCGTGGGAACGAATTGTTAATTCGAGGGAACGAATTGTGGAACGAATTTTTAATTCGAGGGAACGAATTGTTAAATTGAGGAAACGAATTGTCATTTCGTGGGAACGAATTGTTAATTCGAGGGAACGAATTGTTATATCGTGGGAACGAATTGTTGAATTGAGGGAACGAATTTGTATATCGTGGGAACGAATTTTTATTTCGTGGGAACGAATTAATAACAAAAATCCATGTCCCCTGCTGGGCTCCGTATATATGTACCATCGTGGATGAAATTCGGATACCGGTCGGAATGCGAACATTGCCGTATACTGTAGTGTGGACATAATTGTTATTTCGCTGTCGATTTGTTGGTTAAATTAAAAAAAAATATTGTAATTATAACTATATAATATAATAACAAGGACAGAAATCGTGGTGAAGTTTCAATATTCGTGACAGCCAGCTTGTCTTTCAAGCCGATATAAATGTATGACGCATACAATATAGGATCGCAACCATGGTTGTATTCAAAACATTTGCGCTGTTTAAAGTTGGGGTCTCACATCCCAGGTTGTAATATGGGGAGACATATTTTGTTCGTCCATTCTTTAGATATGACATTTTTCGGGTGAGTAAACGTTCATTAATCATTAATTGGCATTAATAGGATACTGTTTTTATATCAAACGTGAATTGGTCAGGGCGATAACCGTGTTTCCTAAAAAATGTCAACGGAGACAACCATTTATTATCTCTATGTATTTGTTGATGGGAAAAGATCCTATATTAGAATATGTCGATATAAATATCTATTCAGGTCATCAGTAAATTAAAATTTACCAAATTAGTATATCTGTATAGCGGGCACTCGTAATTTTTAAAACTTGTTGAATAGATACACACTTATGCACTTATTTAATTCGTATAAAACATTTTGTGCCAACATATTGTACCCCAAGTTTAAAGTGACTGTGTCTCAGATATCCAATACATGTATGTGGTTTCTTACTTCATGGACAGTACATGCCATCAATCTCATCATGGTATTTGATCACATTCCTAAAAACATGCGCAATATGTAAGTGCATGCTACAGTGCAACCTCTACAGCAGCCAGCATTGGGAAGACGCAAAACTGGCTGTTGTAGAGAGGTGGCTGTTGTAGTGAGGTTAATGCTGAACTAAAGTTTGCCGTCCGCTGTTTATTTATTTTCTTCGAAAATTCTCATCAAAAACATGCTTTGGCAACATTTTAGAATCATTTCCAATGGAAATGATTCTAAAATGTTGTCAAAACATGTTTTTATTGAGAAAGAAGGCAACAGCAACAGCAGACGACAATTTTCGTGTTCAGAAATTTAAGGGTTAGATAGAGAGGAAATCATCCATTTGGGATATAAAATAGCGGCTGTTATAGAGAGGGTGTTGCTGTAGAGAGGTGGCCGTTCGGGGAGGTTCGACTGTATTAGAAAATGTGATAATCAGGGTAGATAATTTGCCTTGGCATAATTTGGCACTTTCGTTATTCATGTACTAGTAGCGAATAATTTTGAAAATTGCTTTACTATATGCAATGATAATACTATGTAATTTTAGAATGAGGTATCCATTACGAAACATAACATACAATAAAGTAGTAACCATCGATTGCAAAACATGTTTATAATACTGAAAAATAAGTAGCGTTGCAAACCTTACAAACGCTAATTATTTTTTCAGTAATTTAAACTTGTTTTTTACCAATTCCCGACTTATATCGATGTTCAACTAGGTTCAGAAAGACATGCAAGTTTACAATTAAACTATTTTTATATCCTCTTTCATCACTTTCTAGGCATATCTGAGACCTAGTCCCTTTAAAGTGCATGGAATCAGAAGGACTCGTTGCAAACTATAAGCAGACCAAATGTTTTGTGTAACCACAGTAAATACAGCAGTATATGGCTTTATTGTTTACATATATATACATCAACACAACACAACGTAAAACAACAACACAACACAAGTGACAAACCACACCACACACGATGCTCGTCTAGAGCCAGTTGACGACTATAACAGTGAGCGTCACAATAAGAATGTTAGTCTTCACCACCACCCCGGCGTTACAGTAGTTCGTGTTGCACGTGCACATGGAGCCATACAGCCCGCCAATCCGGTCTGTCTGGCAGCGCTCGTAGGTCTTCATTTCCGGGAGGCAGCCCCGGGTGATCACTGGAAACCATGCAACAAATTATTGGTTGGCTGGTTGGTTGATTTGTTGATAAATTGATTGATTGGGTGGCTTCGTTTTGGTTGGTTGGTCGGTCGATTGATTGCTTGATTGTTTTGATGAATACTTAATTGATTTATTGATTGGTTGTTTGATTGACTGCTGGTTGGTTTGTTGGTTACAGTGTGTATTACCAATATGACTATACACGGCAGTCATTTTGAACGGCATCTTGAGATGAAGGAAAATAACCATATTCAAGATGGCCACGCTCATTTTGTTATATCTCATACGGTCCCCTATATGAATCCATTGAGACATTCTAGGGACATAAAATGGACACAGGGCCTATATCAGGCAATGCATTATTGACGGAATGTGTCGATTTGACGTCACGTTTAGTTGCTTAATTTAAACTTAGCAGCGTGACGTAAAAGCGACTAGCTCCGCCAACTCTAACATTTGTCTAAGATTGATGCTGCATTGGAAGCAGTTCTAAGGGACATTACTCGTCAGTAAGTAACCTAGTTTTCATTAAGCAACCTAGTTTATAAGTACGGAGCCCCACAGTGGACGTAGAATTCTTTTTATGCCCCCGCCACCGAAAGGTGAGGGGGGGGGGGGGCATATAGTGTTACCGGCGTCCGTACGTACGTACGTACGTCCCGAAACCTTAACGCTCGGGTAAATGGCTTATAATTTCTGTTTCCTTGCTCGGATCTGCTTGACATTTCACACACGCATTGCTCCAATGGTCCTCTACCGCCCTGTGACAAATCCACATTCGTCCCGCCCCCGCTAAGCCCAGGGTCAAGGTCACAGACTTGGTGCGTTCGAAACCTTAACGCTCGGGTAAATGGCTTGTAATTTCTGTTTCCTTGCTCGGATCTGCTTCACATTTCACACACGCATTGCTCCAATGGTCCTCTGCCACCCTGCGACAAATCCACATTCGTCCCGCCCCCGCTAAGCCCATGGTCAAGGTCACAGACTTGGTGCGTTCGAAACCTTAACGCTCGGGTAAATGCCTTATAATTTATGTTTCCTTGCTCGGATCTGCTTCACATTTCACACACGCATTGCTCCAATGGTCCTCTGCCACCCTGTGACAAATCCACATTCGTCCCGCCCCCCGCTAAGCCCATGGTCAAGGTCACATACTTGGTGCGTTCGAAACCTTAACGCTCGGGTAAATGCCTTATAATTTCTGTTTCCTTGCTCGGATCTGCTTCACATTTCACACACGCATTGCTCCAATGGTCCTCTGCCACCCTGTGACAAATCCACATTCGTCCCGCCCCCGCTAAGCCCATAGTCAAGGTCACAGACTTGGTGCGTTCGAAACCTTAACGCTCGGGTAAATGCCTTATAGTTTCTGTTTCCTTGCTCCTTGCTCGGATCTGCTTGACATTTCACACACGCATTGCTCCAATGGTCCTCTGACACCCTGTGACAAATCCACATTCGTCCCGCCCCCGCTAAGCCCATGGTCAAGGTCACAGACTTGGTGCGTTCGAAACTTTAACGCTCGGGTAAATGCCTTATAATTTCTGTTTCCTTGCTCGGATCTGCTTCACATTTCACACACGCATTGCTCCAATGGTCCTCTGCCACCCTGTGACAAATCCACATTCGCCCCGCCCCCTCTAAGCCCATGGTCAAGGTCACATACTTGGTGCGTTAGAAAACTTAACGCTCGGGTAAATGCCTTATAATTTATGTTTCCTTGCTCGGATCTGCTTCACATTTCACACACGCATTGCTCCAATGGTCCTCTGCCACCCTGTGACAAATCCACATTCGTCCCGCCCCCGCTAAGCCCATGGTCAAGGTCACATACTTGGTGCGTTCGAAACCTTAACGCTGGGTAAATGCCTTATAATTTCTGTTTCCTTACTCGGATCTGCTTCACATTTCACACACGCATTGCTCCAATGGTCCTCTACCACCCTGTGACAAATCCACATTCGTACAGCTCCCGCTAATCCCAGGGTCAAGGTCACAAAGACTCGGGTAAATGGCTTATTATGCCCCCGCAACCGAATGGTGAGTGGGGCATATAGTGTTACCGGCGTCCGTCCGTACTCGGGTAAATGGCTTGTAATCAAATATGCCTCGTTTTCTTTGGCTGCCAGCGGGGGCATTCGTGTGCCGACAGGCCACATTTCCCACGGGAACTAATTGTTAATTCGTGGAAACGACTTGTTATATCGTGGGAACGAATTGTTAATTCGAGGGAACGAATTGTTAAATTGATGGAACAAATTGTTATATCGTGGGAACGAATTATTAATTCGAGGGAACGAATTGTTAAATTGATGGAACGAATTGTCATTTCGTGGGAACGAATTGTTAAATTTAGGGAACGAATAGTTGTTTCGTGGGAACGAATTAATAAAAAAATTCATGTCCCCTGCGGGTCTCCGTATATAAGAGACTTGTCTATTAGCACGCCATCCATACCTGCCATCTCATCCCTCATAACGGCGAACTTGTAACAGCTCGTGCTGCATCTGGTCACGTGCTGTGATGACGTCAACATGAAGAGGTCGCCACACTCCGGCACGTCTTGGGACTGACATTGGTAGCACCGCTTGGAGACTCCTGAATTGTGAACGTGAAATGGTTTAACGTCCGAGCAACAGCTAAGGTCATATGAAGGTCGTGTGGTTTTGTAACTAAGAAGATGTGCAACATTTCCTGAAATATGTTTACAGCAACTGCGATATTTTCTGTAAACGACGTTGGACGTTTACGAAATATTCAATACATTTCGTCAACTTTCGACGTCATTTACGGAAAATAATATGGCCACCTTCTTACGTACACAATCGCATGGAGTGTCTCAGATTATAGAGACGGCGTCTCGTTTTCAAGTAGTTGGATGAAATACTATGAACATATTAATTGTATTCACTCCCATGGCGGGAATCTAACCCACGACCTCCGAAATTGAAGTCCGATCATATACCGTCAGACTAAAAATTATGATATTCGATATTTATAAGCTGAGTGTCTGCACATAATTATGTGTTAATTGTATTAAAAGCTGGTGCCCCGTCTGTTATGAATCTGAATATAGAGCTGGGTACTTCCAATTTATAGCTGGCTCTGCAATCGACATTCTACGGAAGTCCATCACTTTTTTTTGTTATCTTTTCTTGAATTTTCGAGATCTTTTCTTGACTTTTCATGATACTTTCTTTAATTTTCGAGATGTTTTCTTGAATTTTCAAGATGTTTTCTTGAATTTTCAAGTTCTTTTCTTGAATTTTCCAGATCTTTTCTTGAAAATTCAAGAAAAGATCTTGAAAATTCAAGAAAAGAACTTGAAAATTCAAGATTTCAAGATGTTTTCTTGAATTTTCAAGTTCTTTTCTTGATCTTTTCTTGAAAATTCAAGAAAAGATCTTGAAAATTCAAGAAAAGAACTTGAAAATTCAAGAAAACATCTTGAATAAATGGAAATTAAAAAAAAGTGAAGTGGCCCTAATGGGCTTCCGTAAAATTCAAACATGTATTTTCGCGTGAATCTGAATGTAGAGCTGGGTAGCTCCAATGTATAGCTGGCTCTGCAATCGACATGTAAACTCTACATTCAGATTCATCATAAAATACATGTTTGAATGTCGATTGCAGAGCCTGCTGTACATTGTAAGTAACAATCTCTACATTCAGATTCATCCGAACATACGACTTTGAATGTCAATTTTAGAGCCAGCGGTACATTGGAAATACCCAGCTCTACGTTCAAATTGAACGGAAAATACATGTTTCAATGTCGATTGCAGAGCCAGCTGTGCATTGGCACTAGCCAGCTGTACATTCACATTTTACTGTAAATACGTCTTTGAATTTCGATTGCAGTTATCAAGCCACATGATTGTTCTGAGTACATAACTATAATTCCATTTGTTTACACTACATTACATAATAGTTATGACGGAGTAGTCTTTCCAAATGTGCGTTAGAAGCTTTCTTTGTTTACTTTCGACTTCGTGTAGAGTGACCTAAGAATTTTGCTAATACACACTTTATTAGGTAAGTGTATATAAAGAATAGTAGGTTAGTGCCGTGAATGGAAAACATATTTGACAAGGCTTAGGAAACGGGTTCGGCGAGGCTCTGCCAAGCACATCCCGTTTCCGTGCCGCGCCAGATATTTTTTCCCATTCACGGCACTAACCTACTATTCTATTTATCCCGTCAACGCCTACAAATAGCTTTAAAATGCAATAAAAATAACCCCAGCCACCGCACATATTCATACGCAGTGATTAGGTCATATTGACAGGATATCAAACATGTTTCTCGGCATCGTGTTTCACGGCACATACGCACTGTGTTGACGGGATAACATAATATGTTTGTGCCATGTTGTAGAATTGTCTCTCAATAACAATATAGCGAAGTATGAACGTCAAACGCCCTGAAGGTTTTTCTATATTTTAGTGCGAAGTGTAAATGCTATTACGCACATTTTATTAGGTAACACTACAATGTATAGCGAAGTATGAACGTCTATACACACTGTAGGTGTTTCATTAGTTTAGTGTAAATGCTATTACGCACATGTTTACTGTATAGGTGTGGTGTAGCGATATAGTGCAACATCTTGTCTATACAGCGGAAAACGTGCAGCGATGTACACATATGTACATGTAGACAACATATGATAATTATGTGGGTGGTATCCATGACACTCAGCCATATGATGATACAAGTTATTATGTGAAATATTTACCTCGGTATATGCATAGACTGACAACAACAAGCGCCTGTAGAATCCATGTCAATTCCATTTCAATCGACATCAACAGAAGATTTTAGGACGCGACACCCGTGCTATAAATGTACACAGTATACATGTGTTGTCTACACATAAATGCGATTGTAACTGGGGAAAAGGCGTTATGGTGTTTGCCGTCAGTGTAGACCCAGATCAGGCTGAGCTTTCGCGCAATCTGTCTGGGTCTGCACTAGTACTGGTCGTTATTTCGTCAGTGGCCAGTCAGGATTGTAGCAAACAGCATATAGGTATTTACCATAATACTTTGTAGAGTATGTGGTAAGATGCGGAACCTATGGAAGCGTCCTGGCGCCCATTCTAAAATATATTTCTCTCCTAATTAGGAGTTAGATATTAAGTCCTAAGTATGATATGTTATCTCCTAATTAGGACTTAGTATATCCTAATTAGGACTAACTAATTAGGACTTACTGTATGTGTGAATGCTAAACAATGTTTTTTCTAACCTATGGAAGCGTCCTGGCGCCCATTCTAAAATATATTTCTCTCCTAATTAGGAGTTAGATTTAAGTCCTAAGTATGATATATTATCTCCTAATTAGGACTTAGTATATCCTAATTAGGACTAACTAATTAGGACTTACTGTATGTGTCAATGCTAAACAATGTTTTTTCTCCGAATTAGGAGATACTATGTCCTATTTGGGAGATACTAAGTCCTAATTAGGATATAGTAAGTCCTAATTAGGAGATACTAACTCCTAATTAGGATTTATTATCTCCTAATTAGGATATATTAAGTCCTAATTGTGATATATTATTTCCTAATTAGGACTTAGTATTTATAATTAGGAGATACATATAGTTTAGCATTGGCACCAGGACGCTTCCATAGGAACCATGCAGACGGACCACACAATTGAGACACGCCTTGCGATTTTGTACTTAAGAACATGTGCGGTATCTAATGAAATATATTTACACAATTTACGATATTTTCCGTAAAGGACATCGAAAGATGACAACATTTTCATAGCAAATGCGGAATACTATTGCTCCTATTTCGCATTTGCTCGTCACCTTTCGACGTCATTTACAGAAAATGTCACATTTTCTGTAAATATATTTAATGAAAAATCGCACATGTTCTTATGTACAAAATCGCATGGCGTGTCTCACATGCCATAATTAAGAAGCCCCATTGCTACCTGACATAGTTGCAGAAAGTCTGTCGAATAAGACGTACGGCTGGATAAAATGTGTGTTTGTTTTGCAAAATGTGCTATATATACGATCTGCGTAGCCCCGGATCAACATGCGTCGCAGCATAGTCCAGTATTGGCATGCTGTAGGGATGGGTTGTGTCCTAGGGATTAGAACACCTGACTTCTAATCCGGAGATTGTGGGTTCAAACTTAGCCTCGGGCATCAACAAATACTTTCATAGTATTTCCATCCCACTGGTCTGTCGGATGAGACTTTAAACTGTGGCCCCGTCTATATATGACCTTAGCTGTTGCTGGGACGTTAAACCATTCAACTGTCACTTTATTTACATGCTTAGAACCGTAACTGGCTAAGTGTGTGTGTTGTATGAATCGCAAAAACGCTGGTAAAAATATCAACAAACTATAAAAAAAATATATATTTCAGGACCCGTGGGACCCCTAGTAGCCTATTTCACCAACATCGCAAAGTATACTTTTCTAGAAAAGTATACTTTGAGGGAGTAATCATTTATTTTTCCCGAAATGCATTATTTCATATAGAACTAACAACTGCATATATTGGATGATTAAAAGAATTCAGGCTTATTATACCGATTTTATTACGTGATCACAGCCAAAATGGCTGTGATAATGTTATAAATTAAATTCAGTATTATAAAAATTAATAAATGTATCCTTAAATTGAATATTTCTCCCTCAACGTATACTTTGCTAGATAAGTATACTTTGCAATATTTATGAAATATGCTACTGGTCATCTTTCGATTCACACATAATTGGTTCCTACGTGTGATGGGATATATATATATATAACAGTTATATACGTGAATATTAGCTTGTTAATGTATACTATACGGCGCATGGAGTTGCTATTTCGGCCATGTTAGTGTGTACAAGTCAGTTTTACATAGTGTGACGTTTGACATGTACCACAAATAATATGACATATACATTAGTACAATTTGGTGCAATATATTCTAAAGAAGTTAAATAATTACGTCCTATTGGTTGTTTTCATCACATTTATATACAACGTCAGATTTCTGAAGAGTTTGTTGGCCCGTTGTTATTTATTTTTTAGAAACCAATAATGACTGTGTAACACTAAGATAAATACGATATACGAACGAGGTGCAGACTCCTGAAAGTTTACACCAATGTGTATCTAGCAAGCAAATATGCACAAGTTTACATATTCATATTTAAAAAAGACCTGAACGGGGCACATTATATGTGTATTTCTGTATCCGTAGTGACGATGTATCGGCTCAACCCAACTATTCAAACAATAGTGTAACAGAAAATAAATACAGAACGTCTGTTACTAGAGACCAGCCAAACGAATTAGGAGTATATGTTTTATTTCTCTCTGTAAATACGTCTTGAAATTTCATTAGAATTGTGTCCTCCGGACACAATTCTAATGAAATTCCAAGACATATTCATGACATTTATAAGGAGAAATAAAAAAACAAATATAATGAATTGTCATTTGCTATTTTTGAACTATTTATAGCCCACAAATTTCCCAGCATGCAAAGAGTTAAACGATTCTATTATTTTAGATATCATGGTGCTGGTAGTAATAAATTGAACGGCGATTTGAAAGCGGTCGTTAAATGCATATGTTACTAGGCAGAAAACTACATCGTCAGAATTGCCAGAAACAAGTGCAATGATATGTACATGTTTGCGTTGATCTAGAGTAAACCAAAACGTAAACCTTATAGTTGATGAAGCATTTGAATAATAAATTATCACTGTGCCGATCGCTGGTATTTAAATGGCATAAACGATTTTTTAAACGGACCTGGAGTGCTTACGAACATAGGAAGGAAACGACGTGAACCAATTGTCAACTTAAAACGCGTAGCCGGCTGTTCACAATAAGAGGCGTTTATATATCAATAAAGTAGATCGACGTACATTACGAAACGCTTCAGACGACATTGACAGAACATTTGCAGATGAGTAAGGTATACATATGTCCGATGATTTCACAGGTTACTGACTGATACATGAATAGAATGATGAAGGTAGCCTCAACATTGCTCAACGTCACTCTCGACAACTTTTCGCTCCGACGTCGTTAAACGTCGCGAGATTACGCCGACATGCGCGAGTTGTACGTTTTCAACGTTAATTAATAACTCGTCAGTGTAAGATAACTACTTGCGTAAGATACATGCCATTTCTAACAATCATTGCATATCGTTTACTCATCCGGATGGTCTACTTTTAATTTCTGTATCACACAAAATGTTCAATATATAGCAAAAGTTGACGCATTATTTGATCACCCCTCGTATACATATACTGCCATGCATACTGTATCAAATCCCGTGACATATTTAAAAGCAGCTATCTGAGTGTATTGTCACTGGTGTCTACATGCGAGTGAATATGACTTTAACTATGGGAACAATGTACGCTAACAATAAACTGTGCATCAGATTGAACACATTAACATTTATTTTGAGATTGATGAAAGAAATGCTCAGTTATCTCGTATTTTGCATAGTTTGCTTGCATAATATTTATAGCACGCTGTTATCACATATATTGCACGAAATTGTATTAGTTTTATTGTCATATTATTATGTTTTTATTTGGCCACAGTGTCTGGACGTGTGGTGGGGTAATGGGATACGGCGGACATTTTGGGAACTTGTTGTAGGAGATTGAGTGAGAGCTTTCTCTGCACACGGCTGAGTTAACCCGATAGTGTTGAGAGTGTGAGTGGTGCAGCAGCTGTGTTGATGATGATTCAGTGCCAAATCCTGATAGTAGGCAGCTTGTCTGGTGTGGGTATTCGATACCCGATCAGCTGGACCAATGTGTCTGTACTTGTACTGAATTATGTTCGCGCGGTTTTGTCTGTTCCGTGCAAGCTCGCTGTGGTTATTCTCCGGGCACTCCGGTTTTCCGCCACATTAAAACAGTAGGGGTCACGGCTTCCTGGCTGACTCTGTTATATCATGCTGCTGGTCGCTTTTCTCGGATATGTTTTAGACTGGGGTACGTGTGTCGGAACATTGCTATATCGCAGTCTTTGTGGCTGTATAGAGATGTGAGGCGAAAAATAAGCGCATGAATTACAGACATACAACAACAACAACAGCAATTGGCGGGTCGCAGGAGTATTATTAATTTGCAATAAAACGCAGTTTTCATAGTCAAATATTTAACTCAGTTCTCCTACATGGTAATTTATCGTGTGACCTATGTTAAGCTTCTTATTCCGACATGTATCTAAATCTGTCAATTAGAATTGTGCATGTTTTACCTCAGTGTCGTGTGTTTTCGCGTCACAGAATAATCATAATTGATAATGATATGATGAAATTATCAATAACGCGTGACGGCAGCACGATTTACCAAAATCTATGCAAATCTTCATTAAAAATAACATTAATTATCATATATACTTTTTAGCCGTTTTTGTTTTAAACTCCCTGCGTCCAAGTCTACTGTTAAGATTTTGTGTTTGGTCCATTTCTCTGTTACTAATCCACCTAGAACCACAATACTTGCAAAACTTCATAATGTTGCAATAGCTTTGCGGTAAGGCGATATTATTCAATGACACATATATGTATAATATACCTGTAAAATGCCCTACTCCCAGAATGGTTCAGCTGTGTGATTTGGGAGTACGAGAGTGAGCACATGGCCTAGGCTGACCTCTGGTGACCCCTCTCCCAGAACCCCATTCATGCGTGGTGAAGCCTAATTTGTCATTACCTGTATAGTGGCAAACTCGGCCATGCATGCAATGATTTACATTTTAGAGTTTTACTGTTATTGAAGGTACATGCCCACGCAGCAGGTTACACTGTACTACTACTTTTCATTTTCTGTCATGCCTTATATGAGCCATTTGTCTACCCACTAACGAGTTATTTTTTAATTACGTCGCGTGTTAATTGGTGTTAAATCGCATTTTATATGCTGTGACCAGAAAGGGTATTTTCCGACCTCGTGCTATTTTTACCAATTGATACGCGTCACGTGACACGGTCAATCATATCACATCTTTGACATGTGCAGTGAAGTATCGGAAGTTGAGAAGAAAAATCTCTGTTCGAGTCCAAATCTAAATCTCCACGTAACTCTTTCCATTTGGTGATTTGGTCGCCAATAATAACCACTATATCTCTCTCTCTGTACTGCCTGTCCCTCAGACATTTCGCCTTTTTTTGGCCGACACCGTTTCATACAATTTCCATCCTGGACGTTTCGACATGTTGATATTCTTGTTTACATATTGGGAAGCCTACTGGCGCGCGTAGTATACTGCGCATGCGCACCGCAAGCCGTGATGTGAACGTCGTCCCCGCACATTATCAAAATAGACTGTTACCGCCGCGCGTCGCTAACAGTAAATTGATAATTAATAAATGATTATATTTGTATAGCGGGCACTCGTAATGTTTAGAACTGGTGGAATAGTGACATAATTATACACTTATTTAATTCCTATAAAGAACATTTTGTGCCTACTGCGTGGCCATGTACCTTTAATGTACAACACAAATAAATAGTAGCTATGCGCACCAACTAACATTAAAACCAGAGCTCCAGATAGGCTGGATATTTGCTTACATACCCAATTAAAATTGCCAAAAACCCAATTGAAATCAGGAGTAGCGAGTATCAAAAGCAATACAAATTTTATGGTACCTTTATATTGCTGCAGAAAACATTAAACAGACGACAAATATAGCATATTCTTCTTGTTTTCTAAGAAAATACATCTTGGTATTTCATTACAGAGACAATTCTAATGAAATGCCAAGACTTGTTTTCATTTCGAAGCAAAATATTCATTAATTGCTGTCTGTTGATGTGTAAACAGTAGTGTGATTTTATTTTACGGTTACCCAATTAACATTTTGAAATACCCAATTGCTTAAGAAATGATGGAGTGACAATACTCAATTACTAATTCCTTATCTGGAGCCCTCATTACAACACTAACCAATGAGTGCCCATCACATACCGCTATCCAATAATTAGTTACATGTGAATTTTTGATTACCTTAACCTATCTTTCCACGCAATCGAATTAGCAATTTTCATTTTGTTGGCTTTGTTTGCCATCTTCAGCCACTGAAAGTTGTCACTTTCAATGGTGGTCATAACAGCACTAATAGCCAGGTATCTGTTATCCCAGAGCTCCAGATAAGCTGTGTATTTGCTTAAATACCCAATTAAAATTGCCAAAAACCCAATTGAAATCAGAAGTAGCGAGTATCAAAAAGCATTAACAAATTTGTGGTACCTGTATCCTGCTACAGAAAACAATAAACAGACCACAAATATTAGCATATTTTTCTTATTTTCCATGAAAACACATCTTGGAATTTCATTACGAATTGTCTCCAAGAAGACAATTCTAATGAAATGCCAAGACATGTTTTCATTTCGAAGCAAACTTTTCAATAATTGCTGTCTGTTTATGCGTAAACAGTAGTGTGATGTTGTATACTAATTACTGGTGACTGGTGTCATAAAATCATCACACCTCGAGCTAATTTGACAACGACTGTAGCCATAGAGCACCAAATCTGTTTTGCACATGTTTTTTGACACACATTATCACCAGTAGACAAAAATAAAGTATTTTATAAAATATAATGTAATCTTATGAGCACCTGTTGGAAAGTTCACAGCGATTTCAGATTGTTGAACAAAATGCTATTTTTGTAGAAAACAAATTTATGCATAATGCACATATTTTGATGTGTCAGCTAGCATCAATTTATGTCAACAATCTATGATGTAAGCGGATGACTGAACTTTTTAATTTTCACATTTGTTTTCGCTATCACCGGTAAGTAGGTCATCTGGTCATAGAGGATATATCATAATATGTAATAGGTGGTACCTATATCGGGGCACACTATCTAAGTATAAAATGATCAACAAATTACGTCAATGAGACTATAACGTCATAGCAATATGGCTCCAAACGGGGCAACGTCATGACGTTACAAATATTTGCCTGACATCAGTCCTATGTAAACAAGTACAAATTTGTTACGATAATAACTTGGCAAATTCTAGACCGATTTTAAAAATCTAACTTCTGTTTTCTTAGTTAGATCATTTGCAGTCACTATGACTAGCTTTCGAAGAGGAGATGATTTCAATTTTTTTACATGACCTCAACCCGCCGGTATTTTTATTTCAGCCATGTTGATATGCTTGACAGACTATGGACCCATATTACATGACCAGCAGACCAACCAAAACGTGAGATATTTATCTGATGTATGACCGCCGCGTATTACATCTGAATGACCCACGTAACTGATAATTATGCCCCCTAATGGCTAAGTGTTTCAGTGACATTTCGAAGGTGACAAAGATCAAGGTCGTGTTAATGGTGGCGCGAGTGTGTGACAAATGTTCAGGTGATTGAAGTGTACAAGTATTGAAGCAATATAATATTAAGATATTACACGTTGGAGAAATTCTTACAAACATTTTGACGTAAATGTACACGTATGGATGGATGTACGGAACGTCAAGAGCAACACTATATGCTCGCATAGGGGACATAAAAATGTTACCATAAACCAGAGACATAATGCAGAGATTGGAAACTTGCTAAGGTATTAATCAATCAAATTCAAGCGAAACACTGAGATAATTGCTCACCAGCCGATCACGGCAAAACTTGCACCAGAGTTCTGAAGCTACTAGGTTTTTATGCCACCGGGTTTCGAAGAAACGGGTGGCATATACTGTTTGGACTGTCCGTCCGTCTGTCTGTCTGTCCGGGCACACATTAGGGTACTTATGGGGTAGGGGGCGTGGCCTAAGACAATGGGTTAGGGTTAGAACACAATGGAACTTAATCCGTACCCCGTAAGCCTATTGTGTCTTACGGGGTATTTCCTTTGATCTTTTATATAGCAAGTACCCCCTAAGGTCCGAAATGTAAGTTCGTCCGTCCGTCCGTCCGTCCGTCTGTCTGTCTGTCTGTCCGGGGCAAACATTAGGGGGTTTAGGGGCTAGGGGGAGGAGCCTAATCCTTTGAACTTCTTTGAACTTATTCAGTAGCCCATAAAACCTTTTGAAGTTTAGGGGCTAGTCCTTTGATCTTTTATATAGCAAATAGCCCGTAAACCCAAAATGTTGGTACGCCGTCCGTCCGTCCGTCACACTTTTCGGTTAACCACTTTGTCACAGTTTCTCAAATATGCTGCAGGTGGCATCCGCGTTCGACAGACGCATTTCTTGTTATTTCTTGCTATATTTAGATGAATATATTTCTTAAAATCAAGATGAACTATTTCTTGATAGGATAGACTTTTTAAGCAAGATAAATTTACATTTTCTGTTTCCTATCCTTAAAGGTACATAAAGGTACAAGGGAATAAATAGTAATTTCTATTAACATTTTAAAGAAACACGGTTATCACCCCTGATATCAATGTGGAAATTTACGTCTGGTGTAAAATGTATAATCAGAGATCCAGATAAGGTGCGTATTTGCGTAAATACCCAATTAAAATTACCAAAAAGAAATCAATTTTTGAAATGAGAAGTAGCGAGTATCTAAAAGCAATGAAAATTTGTGGTGTCTTTATCATGCTACAGAAAACAATAAACAGACCACGCATATTTTCTTATTTTCCCATGAAAACACATCTTGGTATTTCATTAGAATTGTCTCCAAGGAGACAATTCTAATGAAATGCCAAGACATGTTTTTATTTTGAAGCAAACTATTCAATAATTGCTGTCTGTTGATGTGTAAACAGAAGTGTGATTTTATTTTACCCAATTAAAATGTTGAAATACCCAATTGCTTCACAAATGATGGAGTGACAATACTCAATTACTAATTCCTTATCTGGAGCCCTGTATAATAATTCCAATCAATATGTGGGGTAATGGTGAATTAATTTTTATTTTTCCAGAAAATGTCATATCTACAGAATATACAAAACTATCTGTCTCTCTATATTACAACCTGGCATGTGGGACCCCAGCTTTAAACCTCACAAATAATCATAACACGCGGTAGGCACACTGGGTTTTACGAGAAATCACGAAGTTTCATATCCCATAGCCTAAATCCCTGCATAAACTCGCCTAACATAGTTATAGCAAGTTTCTTGGGTCACCTCCCCACAAATGATCAATGAATGAACAGCAGTTGCTCCAGGGTAAAAATGTCAATTTATTCATGAAATACGTGTGTAGAGTTTCCATGATTTTATAACACTGAGTATACTATATCATGCATATAAAAACATAATTATTTCGACCTACCTCAAATCCACGACCATCCAACCCCCGCTGATACCAAGGTCAAGGTTAAATACTTAGTCTCTTTACAAAACTTAACATCAGAGAAATATTGTTCTAACTTCTATTTCCTTCATCTAAAATGCTTAATATTTCACACATGCATTCCTGTAAGGCTCTACTACCATGTTGTGCCAAATCCACGACCGTCCAACCCCCGCTGATCCCAAGGTCAAGGTCAAATACTTAGTCTCTTTACAAAACTTAACATCAGAGAAATATTGTTCTAACTTCTATTTCCTTCATCTAAAATTCTTAATATTTCACACATGCATTCCTGTAAGGCTCTAATACCATGCTGTGCCAAATCCATGACCGTCCAACCCCCGCTGATCCCAATGTCAAGGTCAAATACTTAGTCTCTTTACAAAACAACATTCACAAAACTTAACATCAGAGAAATAAGTTATAACTTCTATTTCCTTCATTGAAAATTCTTATTATTTCACTTGTGCATTCCTCTAAGGTTGTACTATCATGCTGTGACAAATCTATGACTGTCCAACCCCCGCTGATCCCAAGGTCAAGATCACATACTTAGTCTCTTTACAAAACTTAACATCAGAGAAATATGTTATAACTTCTATTTCTTTCATTGAAAACTCTTAATATTTCATATGCTGTGACAAATCCCCGCTGATCTCGAGGTCAACGTCACATACATACCGTATAACCTCGAACTAATAAACCCCCCCCCCCCCCCCCCAAATTAAATAAAATAATTTATTTTTTTTACCTATGACTGCCACTTTCCTTTTTTTTTTTTTTTTTTAATGGCTAATAAACGCCCCCCTTTTGTAAAATGTAATGCCTCCGGGGGCGTTAATTCGAGGTTATACGGTAGTCTCTTTACAAAACTTAACATCAGAGAAATCGGTTATAACTTCTATTTCCTTGCTCGGATCTGCTTCACATTTCACACACTCATTGCTCCAATGGACCTCTACCACCCTGTGACAAATTCACGTTCATGCCGCTCGCGCTAATCCCAGAGTCAAGCTCACAAGCCCACACACTTGGAAATTTTTACATATTTTAGGGGTACCTGGGCCCACGCGGGGGGGGGGGTGTATTCCGTAAGCCTCGCTTACTGACCAATCTAGTTCATTTAGTTAGAATATTTTCCCAACTAGACGGCGAAGAATGTATACCATAATCGATCTGCGATTGTCTTTCTAAGCCTGTGCATTAGCCATATAAAAGTTTCTGTCATGAACTCCATACTCATTCTTGACCACACAACACTGTGAAACACATGACATTCAAATGACCATGACCTAATTTTTCCACTTCACTGATCTAGCTCCCCAAGTGGGCATACATTGTAACTTATGCTCTCTTGTTTTATCTTTCAGTGCTGCTGACCATAATGTGTTTGAGGAGGCACATATTGAAAGCACCAACTGGTGATCCAGATAAACAATTCATACACGTACATGTATAACACTATACCTCTAGTGTCCTGTCCTGACAACTTTCGACATCATTTACAGAAAATATCACAGTTTCTGTAAATATCTTTCACGAAAAATCGTACATCTTATGTACGCAATCGCGTGGCTTGTCTCACATTTGTACTTTACTATACAACACAAGTGTTCATTCTAATGTAGGCCTACATGATGGATGACGCTAACTTTATCAATTTTGCCAAAGTAACGTCAGTGAAACCCAAGAGCCTGGCAAGTGTAACATTTATTGTTACATGGTTTCCGTTGTTTGCACATATGTGCAAACATAAAGCGCGTGCTGTTTGCACATGGCTTTAGGCAATGCTCATTCCGGGGCCGCGCGTAATGGAAGTGCCTTCATGACGTCACTACGTGGAAGTGCCTTCATGACGTCACTAATGCTCAAATTACATCAGTTTTTTGTTGGAAATGTAACAATAACGTTTGATCATGTCCAGCCGTGTGCAAACGTTTGCTGTGGCCCTCGGGAACTGTTTGAACCCGCGGCCTGCGGTTTCAAACAGTTCCCGAGGGCCACAGCAAACGTTTGCACACGGCTGGACATGATCAAACCTTATATTAATTGTATGGCCTTAGTTGAGTGTATGTATATTTTTCTAGACCTGTGTACAGGCAGCATGAGTGGTGTAGATAAGGGAGTACTATTTACCATAATGGCGTATCGGCAGCTAGCAAATATTCTGCGGATGCAAATTCAAAGACATGTAAACGCTCACGGTAAACATGGGTGTGCTACACAATGTCACAGAGGTTGTCGCACCATGGGACCCGTTACAACTTGCCAACCAGTAATCTGCCGGCGGTTTAAATCTCAGTCCAAGAATGTGAGCCATGTTTGCTGTAAAAACTTTCTGCCAATGGAAAGCAGTATGTTAATGCACAGTGACAGTATTATCAACAACTCTCAATGCTACCAAGTGTGTCAAACGCGATGGATATCTTTCACAAGACCGCGCCGAGATGATTCACATTCGGAGCCAAACACTGGCAGCGCAACAACATTAAAACCTGATTCCGACTGCGAACCAGGCATTGAATACATGGCAAAAGACAAGAGTGATTCACATTTGGAGCCAAGCACGGACGATTCAACAAAAGACGATACTGATTCCCAGTTGCAGACTGACAGCAGAACAAAAGACAGCACTAAAGTAGACCTTCAATCAAGCACTGACAGTACAGCCAACTGTAGCACTTCCGATTTAAACACGGCAACTGACAACAATGAGGATTCTGGTAAAGAAACAGACATTTTTTATGACCGGAATTTTGTGAGTGATCACCTGATTGAAATGGGCCTGAACTATAGAGACGGGTACACCTGTTTCCTCACGTCGTGTCCAAAACATGGTATCCGGGTGAACAAGAAGCTTCCGGAAGACAAGCAGCTTTTCATCAATTCTGTGTCGGGTAAGGAACATGATCAGGTAGCAGAGCTCCAGATAAGCTGCGTATTTGCGTAAATACCCAATTAAAACTGCCAAAAACCCAATTGAAATCAGAAGTAGTGAGTATCAAAAAGCAATGAGAACAATTGTGGTACCTTTTATCATGCTACAGAAAACAATAAACAGACCACAATATAGCATATTTTTCCATGAAAACACATCTTGGTATTTCATTAGAATTGTCTCCAAGGAGACAATTCTAATGAAATGCCAAGGTATGTTTTCATTTTGAAGCAAACTATTCAATAATTGCTGTCTGTTGATGTGTAAACAGTAGTGTGATTTTTGATACCCAATTGCTTCAGAAATGATATAGAAACAATACTCAATTACTAATTCCTTATCTGGAGCCCTGAGGTAGTATATCGGAATACATGTTAAAGGCACTGGGTCTCAGATGTACGGAGCCCCGCAGGGGACATGGATATTTTTTATTAATTTGTTGCCACGAAATAACACTTTGTTCCCTCAATTTAACAATTCGTTCCCTCGAATTAACAATTCATTCCCACGATATAAAATTTGTTCCCTCGAATTAAGAATTCGTTCCCACGAAATGACAATTAATTCCCTCGACTTAACAATTCGTTCCCACGATATAACAATTCGTTCCCCAATTTATTTTGTGGGAACAAATTGTTAAATTGAGGGGAAGGAATTGTTAATTTGTTGGAACGAATTGTTAATTCGTGGCAACCAATTGTTAAATTGAGGGAACACATTGTTATTTAGTGGGAACAAATTGTTATTTTGTGGGAACAAATTAATAAAAAAAAAGAATTCTACGTCCCCTGCGGGGCTCCGTACATATGTGAATAGAAACAGAATAGGAAAAAATAGTTTAATTGTAGATTTCTGAACCTAATTGTACATATAAGTCGCCTGTAAAAAATTGGGAATCGGTAATATTTAAATATTTATAAGACAGAAATATAACTAACGTTTTCAGTATTATAAACATGTTTTACATGCGCAAGTTTATTTCAATTTTGCCTTGTAACTCGTAAAACTTAAAACTGTAATAGCTACAGACCTGAAACTTGGTATGTATCTTCCTTATGGTGAGTGGATGCGCAACGTTTATTATTTTCGTCACGAGCGTCCGTCCGTCCGTACGTACGTCCGTCACGTTTCTTGTAACTTGAAAAACTTTTTCACCTTCATACCTACGCGCCTGATATTTGGTATGTACCTTCGTTATCATGTGCAGATGCGCAAAGTGAATTTGGATTTTTCATCCGACCCTCCATCATCGATTATCTCCCCCTTTCGGACTCAGAATTTCCCATTTTTAGCCAGGTTTTTTGACAAAAAATCCAGGCTATTGGATTGGCGAAAGCCGGGCGGGCGGGCGGACGGGCGGGTGGGCGGCGGGCGGCGTCCACAATCAATGTTAAGTTTTCGTGTTCGAGTCCATTTCTTTGTTACTGTACCACCTAGGACCACCAAACTTTCACAACTTCATAATCAAGGGGTGCCCACCACATATCACTATCCAACATGTTACTTTTTTTTTAACTTCACCCATTTTTTCCGCGCAATCGACTTAGCCATTTTCAATGTTAAGTTTTCGCGTTTTCAATGTTAAGTTTTCGTGTTCAAGTCCATTTCTTTGGTACTGTACCACCTAGGACCACCAAACTTTCACAGCTTCATAATCAAGGGGTGCCCACCACATATCACTATCCAACATGTTACTTTTTTAGCCATTTTTAAAAAAAAAAAATCCAGGCTATTGGATTGGCGAAAGCCGGGCGGGCAGGCGGGCGGCGGGCGGCGGGCGGCGGGCGGCGGGCGGCGTCCACAATCAATGCTAAGTTTTCGTGTTTGAGTCCATTTCTTTGTTACTGTACCACCTAGGACCACCATACTTTCACAGCTTCATAATCAAGTGGTGCCCACCACATATCGCTATCCAACATGTTACTTTTTTTTTAACTTGACCCATTTTTTCCGCGCAGTCGACTTAGCCATTTTCAATGTTAAATTTTCGTGTTTTGAGTCCCATTTCTTTGTTACTGTACCACCTAGGACCACCAAACTTGCACAGCTTCATAATCAAGGGGTGCCCACCCACATATTCACTATCCAACATGTTACTTTTTTTTTAACTTGACCCATTTTTTCCGCGCAGTCTACTTAGCCATTTTCAATGTTAAGTTTTCGCGTTTACAATGTTAAGTTTTCGTGTTTAAGTCCATTTCTTTGGTACTGTACCACCTAGGACCACCAAACTTTCACAGCTTCATAATCAAGGGGTGCCCACCACATATCACTATCCAACATGTTACTTTTTTTTTAACTTGACCAATTTTTTCCGCGCAGTCGACTTAGCCATTTTCAATGTTAAGTTTTCGCGTTTACAATGTTAAGTTTTCGTGTTTAAGTCCATTTCTTTGGTACTGTACCACCTAGGACCACCAAACTTTCACAGCTTCATAATCAAGGGGTGCCCACCACATATCACTATCCAACATGTTACTTTTTAGCTCACCTGAGCGAAGTTCATGTGAGCTATTGTTACCGCAATGTGTCCGTCGTCGTCCGTCGTTATTTTTGACTGAATATGGTCATTTCATATATCAAATTGAAGGTATCAATGAGGCGATCACTCTGGTGCATTTTTTGTCGAAATCGGATTGTTATGTCATCCAAGATGGCCGCCGAAAGGTCAAAAGGTCGTTCTTTTATTAGAGATTTCAAAATTCTTCACATGAACCGCTTGGCCCATGGTAGCCAAACTTAAAAGTTATGGTCCATGGGTGAAGCCTTTTCAGATTTGTTAAAATGGAGGTCATCGCTAATCCAAGATGGCCGCCGTCTAAAAATAGCATAAATTTCTTAAAAAAAAATCTTCTTCTCATGAACCGCTTGCCGGATTTCGACGAAACTTGGTAGGAATGATCGATGTACATTGCTCTTTGAAATTTGTTAAAATGGTGACCCCGGGGTCAAAAATGGGCGTGGCCCGTGGGGTCAAATTGGGGTCAAATTTTATTTTTGACTGAATATGGTCATGTCATATATCAAATTGAAGGTATCAATGAGGCGATCACTCTGGTGCAATATTTGTCAGAATCGGATGATTATGTCATCCAAGATGGCCACCAAAAGGTCCATTTATTCAAGATTTTTAACGCCTTTTTCTCAGGAACCACATGGCCGATGCTGGGTGAAGCATTTTCAGATTTTGTAAAATGAGAGTCATCGCTTAAACCAAGATGACCGCCATCTAAAAATAGCACAATTTTTTTAAAACACATGAACTCAATGTCACATTCTCCTCTGGTGTTCATGGAGTCAGGTGAGCGAATTAGGGCCATCATGGCCCTCTTGTTTTTTAACTTGACCCATTTTTTCCGCGCAGTCGACTTAGCCATTTTGAATGTTAAGTTTTCGCGTTTACAATGTTAAGTTTTCGTGTTTAAGTCCATTTCTTTGGTACTGTACCACCTAGGACCACCAAACTTTCACAGCTTCATAACCAAGGGGTGCCTACCACATACAACTATCCAACATGTGACCATTTTTTTACCTTCACCTATTATTTCTACGTAATTGACTTAGCCATTTTCGACTTTAACTTTTTAACGTACGTCTGGTTAAAGTTTTTTGCTTAAAACTTTTTCGTTATACTATATCTCTGCAACTGCTTCGCCCATTACCTTGAAACTTCACATGGGTGTTTATCATCATCCATATTTTCATTCTACCCCCAACCGTGCTGCCCCTGTGCCCAATGTCAAGGTCAAATTACTTTGAATTCTTTTGTTAAAGTTTTTTCGTGTACTATATCTCTGCAACTGCTTCACCCAATACCTTGATACTTCACATGGCTGTTTATCATCATTGTCGCACCCGCTTGCGGAAAGCGCGATATCGTCGGCATTTTGGCATACGTCCGTCCGTACGTCCGTGTGTCCGGTTAAAGTTTTTTCCTTAAAGTTTTTCCATCTACTATATCTATTTTTTTAGTGTCCATACCTCGCCCCAAGGCGCGACATGCAGGCCACGGCCATCTAGTCTACAAAAAGTGCGTATAATTATGTTATCCAAGTGTCTATGCTTGGAAAAAACCTGGCCTTAGTGGCTTTGCCTCGTTTCTTGTTTCCTTGTAACTCGAAAAACTTTTTCACCTTCATACCTACGCGCCTGATATTTGCTATGTAGCTTCGTTATCATGTGCACATGCGCAAAGTGAATTCGGATTTTTGATGCGACCGTCCATCATGGATTATCTCCCCCTTTCGGACTCGGAATTTCCCACTTTTTCCTTGCAACTCGAAAAACTTTTTCGCCTTCATACCTACGCGCCTGATATTTGCTATGTAGCTTCGTTATCATGTGCACATGCGCAAAGTGAATTCGGATTTTTGATCCGACCCTCCATCATGGATTATCTCCCCCTTTCGGACTCAGAATTTCCCACTTTTTCCTTGTAACTCGAAAAACTTTTTAAAATTTTTCACCTTCATACCTACGCGCCTGATATTTGGTATGTAGCTTCGTTATCATGTGCAGATGCGCAAAGTGAATTCGGATTTTTCATCCGACCCTCCATCATGGATTATCTCCCCCTTTCGGACTCAGAATTTCCCTATTTATACCCCCCGCAACGAGTTGTGGGGGGTTATACTGGAGTCAGGTTGTCCGTGCGTCCGTCCGTGCGTCCGTGCGTCCGTAAACTTAACATCAGAGAAATATTGTTATAACTTCTATTTCCTTCATCTAAAATGCTTGATATTTCACACATGCATTCCTGTAAGGCTCTACTACCATGCTGTGCCAAATCCACGACCGTCCAACCCCCGCAGATCCCAAGGTCAAGGTCAAATACTTAGTCCGTAAACTTAACATCAGAGAATATTGTTATAACTTCTATTTCCTTCATCTAAAGTGCTTAATATTTCACACTGCATTCCTGTAAGGCTTTACTACCATGCTGTGGCAAATCACGACCGTCCAACCCCCACAAGATCCCAAGGTCAAGGTCAAATTACTTAGTCTCTTTAACAAAACTTAAAAAAAAAAAAACATCAGAGAAATATTATTCTAACTTCTATTTCCTTCATCTAAAATTCTTAATATTTCACACATGCATTCCTGTAAGGCTCTAATACCATGCTGTGCCAAATCCATGACCGTCCAACCCCCGCTGATCCCAATGTCAAGATCAAATACTTAGTCTCTTTACAAAACTTAACATCAGAGAAATAAGTTATAACTTCTATTTCCTTCATTGAAAATTCTTATTATTTCACTTGTGCATTCCTCTAAGGTTGTACTATCATGCTGTGACAAATCTACGACTGTCCAACCCCCGCTGATCCCAAGGTCAAGGTCACATACTTAGTCTCTTTAACAAAACCTTAACATCAGATTTAAATATATAACTTCTATTTCTTTTCATTGAAAACTACTTAATATTTCATATGCTGTGACAAATCCTCGCTGATCTCGAGGTCAACGTCACATACATACCGTATAACCTTGAATTAACGCCCCCCTCCTCCTAATAACCGCCAAACCCCCCCCCCCCCCCCCCTAAATAAAAAAATAATGTTTTTTTTTTTAACCAATGACCGCCAATTTCACACAATTATCCGTTAAATCCTTATTTGTGAAATTGGCCGCCTTGGTAATAGGTTCCTTGAAACATGACCAAGCCAATTTCAAACACAATTAATCCTTAAATCCTTATTTGTGTTTGAAATTGGCGGTCCTTGGTAATTTTTTTTTTTTTATTATTTTTTTTTTTTTTCTGGCTAATTTTTCGGTCCTTGGTAAATTTTTTTTTTTTTTTTTTTTTTTTTTTTTTTTTTACTGGCTAATAAACGCCCCCCCCCCCCTTTTGTAAAATGTAACACCTCCGGGGGCGTTAATTCGAGGTGATACGGTAGTATCTTTACAAAACTTAACATCAGAGAAATCGGTTATAACTTCTATTTCCTTGCTCGGATCTGCTTCACATTTCACACACTCATTGCTCCAATGGACCTCTACCACCCTGTGACAAATTCACGTTCATGCCGCTCACGCTAATCCCAGAGTCAAGGTCACAAGCCCACACACTTGGAAATTTGTACATATTTTAGGGGTACCTGGGCCCACGCGGGGGGTATTCCTTTTTAAAAGCCTCGCTTACTGACCAATCTAGTTTTCATTGTAAGTCGAAAAACTTTCTCACCTTAATACCTACATTTCTGATATTTGATATGTAGCTTCGTTATGATGCGCAAAGTGGATTCGGATTTTTGATCCGACCTTCCATCATGGATTATCTCCCCCTTTCGGACTTAGAATTTCACTATTTTTCCTCGTAGGTCGAAAAACTTTTTCACCTTAATACCTACGCGTCTGATATTTGGTTCGTAGCTTCGTTTTGATGTGCTGATGCGCAAAGTGAATTCGGATTTTTTATCCGACCCTCCATCATGGATTACCTCCCCCTTTCAGACTTAGCATTTGGGGAAAGTGGGTATATTGCGATGGCGCGCCATCGACTTTTTCTAGTTTTGATTTTTTATTCGACCCCAGGTCATGGACTATCTCCCCATTTTCAACTTAGAATTTCACCATTTTGCCTTGTAACTTGTAAACCGTAATAGCTTGATGCTTGGTATGTAGCTTCTTTATGGTGTGTATATGCACAAAGTGAATTTCTATTTTTGCTTTGACAGTGAGCCATGGATTATTTCCCCCTTTTGGACTTGGAATTTTGCCTCGCTTACTATCAAAGCGATATATATGTGCACACCTGTGTTCTATGAACACATTTTCTAGTTTTTAACGTTTTGGCTGCGGTGGAAAAGTAGGTCAAATTCTTAAATAATCTTCTCACGAACTGTCAGACAGATTTGAACGAAATCAAAGATGGCCGCAGTGTAAAAGTAGTTCAAATTCTTAAAAAAATCTTCTCACTAACCGCCTGACAGATTTCAACGAAGCTAGGTAGGAATGATCAATGCTGTTTCAGACTTGTTAAAATGGTGGCGCCGGGATAAAAAATCAAGTGGGTAAAATTTCACATTTTACCAATTATAGTCATGTTGTATATCAAATCAAAAGTATTGAGGGGACGATCGCTCTGAAACATTTTTTATTGAAATCGGATGATTACGTCATCCAAGATGGCCACCAAATGGTCAAACCGGTATCTTTTTATTAGAGCTTTCAAACTGCCTTCACTTACCAACCGCTTTGCCGATGCTGGCCAAACTTCATAGTTATTGTCATTGTCATTTACAGATTTTCAAATTGTAATTAGTCAGATAATCCAAGATGGCCGCCGTATAAAGTTGGACAAAATCTTTCAACACTGTCTTCCCATTGTAATCACCAGACTGGCTTCGACAAAACGTTGTGTAGAAATAATGAATGTATAAAGCTCTCTCAGATTTACTTTCATATAATATATATATATATAATAACCAGATGGAGCGATATAGGGCCACAATGACCCAGAGCTCCAGATAAGCTGCGTATTTGCGTAAATACCCAATTAAAATTGCCAAAAACCCAATTTAAATCAGAAGTAGCGAGTGTCAAAAAGCAATAACAAATTTATGGTACCTTTATCATGCCACAGAAAACAATAAACAGAACACAAATACAGCATATTTTTTCTTATTTTCCATGAAAACACATCTTGGTATTTCATTAGAATTGTCTCCAAGGAGACAATTCTAATGAAATGCCAAGACATGTTTTCATTTCGAAGCAAACTATTCAATAATTGCTGTCTGTTGATGTGTAAACAGTAGTATGATTTTATTTTACCCAATTAAACTATTGAAATACCCAATTGCTTCAGATATGATGGAGTGAAAATACTCAATAACTAAATCCTTATCTGGAGCACTCATGACCCTCTTGTTTCAGTTTGGTTAATGTTTTTGAGGAGTACATCCATCAAGTTGACTGATTTCTCGTTGTAATGCCAGTGCTAAAACTTATGGCACTTCCTCGTAGAGTTACACAGCTCCAGATAAGGTGCGTATTGGTGTATTTTATGAACTTATTTGAGCTGAATGGGCATTGCTTGTCAAAAGTTGTGAACTAATGTAAATTTTCAACTGTATTACAGTATAAATAAGTGAATAAGTAATAATACACTTAAATAAGTGAATGTTTAAAATTGTTTTATGTTTTGATCATTTGTTCCCTATTTAATAATGAAGAAAAATCCATTTGTAAAAATAAAATATGCATTGAATTTGAAATCAGGGGGTACAATACCAGGGCTCCAGATAAGGAATTAGTAATTGAGTATTTTTACTCTATCAGGCCATCCATAATTATATCTCCGTTTCCTGTAACCCGACCGACCCGCTAAAAACGGTGCAACCCGATTTTTTTTATTGTAATTTCGTTTGCAATTTATTTTTTATGCCACCGGTCTCGAAGAGCCGGGTGGCATATTGTTTTTGGACCGTCCGTCTGTCCGTCCGTCCCTCCGTCTGTCCGTCCGTCACACTTTTCGGTTAACCACTTTGTCACAGTTTCTCAAATATGCTGCAGGTGGCATCCGCGTTCGACAGACGTATTTCTTGTTTATTTTTTTACAATTTTTTTTTACAATTTCTTTTTTTTTTCAATTTAGTGCTACAGTGGGTTAAAAGGGTTAATATAATCTCTGGCCCTAAATGGCATACGTGTTCATACAACAACACATACAGCAATTGACATACTGTTATTGCAAGACTTGCAATATTGAATTTAAAAATTATTAATATTAAAAAGGTACAATATTTTAACACTTGCATTATATTGTACCTTTTTAATATTAATAATTTTTAAAGTCAATATCGATGGTCTAGTAACATAAGGTTGTAAGTGCTATGCTAAAGCATAGCACTTACGACCTTATGTTACTAGACCATCGATATGTCATGTGACAGAAAAAAAAAGAAATTGCCTACCGAACGACCCACTTCTAAAATTCAGGGTCGGGTTACAGGAAACAAACAATTTTTTAAGGACGGCCTCATTTCTGAAGCAATTGGGTATTTCAAAGTTTGAATGGGTAAAATAAAATCACACTACTGTTTACACATCAACAATCAGCAATTATTGAATAGTTTTCTTCTAAATGAAACATGTCTTGGCATTTCATTAGAATTGTCTCCTTGGAGACAATTCTAATGAAATACCAAGATGTGTTTTCATGGAAAAATAAGAAAATATGCTATATTTGTGGTCTGTTTATTGTTTTCTGTAGCATGATAAACCACAAATTTTTCATTGCTTTTTGATACTCACTACTTCTGATTTCAATTGGGTTTTTGGCAATTTTAATTGGGTATTTACGCAAATACGCACCTTATCTGGAGCTCTGCTTTGAATACTCTTTAGAAACAAAGCTTATCTGGAGTCATGGAGTTACATTCCCATCTGTATATGACCTTGATGTTGAACGGGCCTAAAACCCTATTCAATCAATCCATATTCCAGGTTACTTCTACTGCAGTCACTGTAAGGTCAGCGGTGAGTGGGCACAAATAAAGGACAACCTCACGGCATTAAAATCAAAGCCACAGCTAAGGTAAGTACCGGTGTAACAGGAAATCTCCCCCCCACCTGAAAATCTTCCCCCCCGGGGGGGAAGATTTCCAGGCTTAGGCCTAGGAAATATTCCCCCCGCCTGGAAATTCTCCCCCCCCCCCATCACCACCTTCACAGACACTGTCCACAAAACTTTTAATGTATTTTCATATACACTGTTGATATTGTGCTCAGGAGCATACAAAATGCACATGCTAGAACCAGTCTGTTGGTAACAGAGGATGTAATATCCCTACATGTATACCCAACTAACATAGTCATAATGTATGTCTGCTTGTGGAGAAGTATGTGAATAGGCGAGGCAGTATTTTCTATAAAAGAGCTATCCAATTTAGTATAATATCTATACATAGACAATATAGTGGTGGTGTGGCGGTAGAGATTCTATTTACCGGTATAAGCAATAATTCCCCATTACCGTACCATAACTATTATGTATGTTGGCTGGTAGAGAGTTCTCTAGGTTAAATCTTTACCATAGCTGCATATGATTGGTATAAATGTATATCACATGGTGGGGGTGGGTCTAGAAAATAAAAAGAGTGTATCTGTGTAGAACAGCAAGCATGTGGCATGTATTGGTGGAGGGGGGGGGAGATTTTCTTAGGAAATATCCCCCACCCCCACCCCCACCACCCCCCCCCCCGCCGCCGCCACCATCTACCATATGCATAGTGGATATGGACGTCTCTTTGTAGACAAGAACAGCCCACGATTGGGGGAGTATTTCTGATGAAATGAAATAATGTATGTTGGTGTAGAACAGATAGCATGTGACATGTATTGGTGGGGGGGGGGGAGATTTTCCTAGGAAATATTCCCCCCCCCACCACCATCTACCCTATGCATAGTGGATGTGATTGTCTCTTTGTAGACAAGAATAGCCCACGATTGGGGGATTATTTCTGATGAAACAAAATAATGTATGTTGGTGTAGAACAGACAGCATGTGCCATGTATTGGTGGGGGGGGAGGATTTTCCTAGGAAATATTCCCCCCCGCCACCATCTACCCTATGCATAGTGGATGTGATTTTTCTCTTTGTAGACAAGAATAGCCCACGATTGGGGGAGTATTTCTGATGAAACAAAATAATGTATGTTGGTGTAGAACCAGACAGCATGTGCCATGTATTGGTGGATTTTCCTAGGAAATATCCCCCCCACCATCTACCATATGCAAAGTGGATGTCATTGTCTCTTTGTAGAGAAGAATAGCAGGTGATTGCGGGAGTATTTCTGATGAAATGAAATGTATGTTGGTGTAGAACAGATAGCATTTGGCATGTATTGAGGGAGGGTGGGGGGGAGATTTTCCTAGGAAAACATACATTTCATTTCATCAGAAATACTCCTTCAATACATGTCAAATGCTATCTGTTCTACACCAACATACATTATTTCATCAGAAATACTCCCCCAATCGTGCGTTATTCTTGTCTACAAAGAGACATCCACATCCGCTATGCATATGGTAGTTGGTTGGGGGGGGAGAATATTTTGTAGGAAAATCTCCCCCCCCCCTCCCTCAATACATGCCAAATGCTATCTGTTCTACACCAACATACATTATTTCATCAGAAATACTCCCCCAATCGTGGGTTATTCTTGTCTACAAAGAGACATCCACATCCGCTATGCCTCCCTCAATACATGCCAAATGCTATCTGTTCTACACCAACATACATTATTTCATCAGAAATACTCCCCCAATCGTGTGTTATTCTTGTCTACACTACAAAGAGACATCCACATCTGCTATGCATATGGTAGTTGGGGGGAGGGAATATTTCCTAGGAAACCCCCCCCCCCCCCTCCTCCCTCAATACATGCCAAATGCTATCTGTTCTACACCAACATACATTATTTCATCATGAGGGAGGGGGGGGGGGTATTCTTGTCTACAAAGAGGCATTCACATCCGCTATGCATATGATAGATGGCTGGAGGGGGGGATATTTCCTAAGAAGATCTCCCCCCCCCTCTCTCCCCCCGCCAATATGCGTCAGATGGTAACTGTCCTACACAAACATTTTCACTTGATCAGAAATCTTCCCCCAATCTTGTGATATTCTTGTCTATCAAGGGACTTACACTATGCATAAGGTAGATTGGGGTGGGGTGTGATGAAGGTGATTTTTAGCTCGACTATTCGAAGAATAAGTAGAGCTTATGTTGTCACCCTGGCGTCGGCATCGGCGTCGCCGTCACGCCTTGGTTAAGGTTTTTAGTCAAGCTTGTATATGGAATACTACTGGCCCTGCACCCACCATACTTGGACAACTTCATCTCCTAGTGATGTACATCAATAACCCCTCATCTATATTTGACCTTCACCTACATTTCCTCTTGAATTACTTGGTTAATTCCCCTTGGTTAAGGTTTTTAGTCAACCTTGGTTAAGGTTTTTAGTCAAGTTTGTATATGCAATACTACTGGCCCTACACCCACCATACTTGGACAACTTCATCTCCTAGTGATGCACATCAATAACCCCTGATCTATATTTGACCTTGACCTACATTTCCTCTTGAATTATTTACTTAATTCCCCTTGGTTAAGGTTTTTAGTCAACCTTGGTTAAGGTTTTTTTTCAAGCTTGTACATTCAATACTATTGTGCATCCAGACACCATACTTCGACAACCTTTTCTCATAGGTATGTACATCAATAACCCCTGATCTATATTTGACCTTGACCTACATTTCCTCTTCAATTACTTACTTAATTCCTTTTGGTTAAGGTTTTTTTAGTCAACCTTCTATATGGAATACTACTGGCCCTACACCCACCATACTTGGACAACTTCATCTCCTAGTGATGTACATCAACAACCCCTGATCTATATTTGACCTTGACCTACATTTCCTCTTGAATTACTTAATTCCCCTTGGTTAACGTTTTTAGTCAAGCTTGTAGATGGAATACTCCTGGCCCTACACCAACCATACTTGGACAACTTCATCTCCTAGTGATTTACATCAACAACCCCTGACCTATATTTGACCTTGACCTACATTTAACCTTGAATTACTTACTTAATTCCCCTCGGTTAAGGTTTTTACTCGACCTTGGTTAAGCTTTTTACTCGACCTTGGTTAAGCTTTTTACTGAAGCTTGTACGTGGAATACTATTGTGCATACAGACACCATAATTGGACAACCTTTTCTCATAGTGATGTACATTAATAACCCCTGATCTATATTTGACCTTGACCTACATTTCCTCTTGAATTACTTACTTAATTCCCCTTGGTTAAGGTTTTTAGTCAAGCTTGTAGATGGAATACTCATGGTCCTACACCAACCATACTTAGACAACTTCATCTCCTAGTGATGTACATCAACAACCCCTGACCTATATTTGACCTTGACCTACATTTAACCTTAAATTACTTACTTAATTCCCCTTGGTTAAGGTTTTTACTCAACCTTGGTTAAGGTTTTTAGTCAAGCTTGTAGATGGAATACTATTGTGCATACAGACACCATACTTGGATAACTTTTTCTCATAGGGATGTACATCAATAACCCCTGACCTTTATTTTACCTTCACATACATTTAACCTTCAATTACTTGGTTAATGTTTATAGTCAAGCTTGTATATGGAATACTTCTGGGCCTACATCAACCATACTTGGACAACTTCATCTCCTAGTGATGTACATCAATAATCCCTGACCTATATTTGACCTTGACCTACTTTTATCCTTGGATTACTTAGTTATCTCCCCTTGGTTACGTTTTTTACTCAAACTTGTATATGGAATACTCCTGGGCCTACAGCAACCATACTTGGAAAACCACGCACCTACGTCCAAGGTCAAGGTCACAGTTGAAGGTCAAAGGTCAAACTTATTGAAATTCCCTTCCGCTCTATATCTTCTACACTGATGCATGGATTATCAAATTGCTAACCACGCACCTACGTCCAAGGTCACAGTTGAAGGTCAAAGGTCAAACCTATTGAAATTCCCTTCCGCTCTATATCTTTTACACTGATGCATGGATTATCAAATGGCTTGGCACAAATGTTTCTCATGATGAGAAGGTGTGTCACAATCAATAACCACACATCTACGTCCAAGGTCAAGGTCACAGTTGAAGGTCAAAGGTCAAACCTATTGAAATTCCCTTCCGCTCTATCTTCTACACCGATGCATGAATTATCAAATGCCTTGGCACAAATGTTTCTCAGGATGAGAAGGTTTGTCTCGATCAATAACCACGCACCTACGTCCAAGGTCAAGGTCATAGTTGAAGGTCAAAGGTCAAACCTATTGAAATTTCCTTCCGCTCTATATCTTCTACACCGATGCATGGATTATCACACTATGCCCAGGGTCAAGGTCACAGACTTGATGCATTTGAAACCTTAACGCTCGGCTAAATGGCTTATAATCAAAAATGCCTCGTTTTCTTTGGCTGCCAGTGGGAGTATTCGTGTGCCGACAGGCCACATTTCTAGTTTCCCTTCGTTAATGTTTTTAGTCAACCTTGGTTAAGGTTTTTATGTAGGCCGCAGCCACCTTCTTTGTCAAGCTATGTGTACATTGACAACCCTCGTAGTCGAGCTATGCTGTTCTCCTACAGCTCTTGTTTATGTTCCCCTTTCTTATACTACCAAATGGCATACATTGTGCATGCCTATGTGCACATGTTTGGTGGGAAATAATTCTGCTTTGTAGCATTCAAACACAAACTTTTGGGTGGGGGGGGAGAATTTCCAGGGTGGGGGGGAGAATTTCCTAGGGTCGGGCCTGGAAATATTGTATTGTGTATTTTAGGGACATTCTATGACAAACAGGGGCCAATGGCCCTCCTGGAATGAACACTTGATTTTTTTTTTACTTTTTGTTATTTCTCTATGAAAGTATATTATGTTGTGACCGCTCATTTGAACAGTCTTGATGAGACGGTGCAAATGGTGGTCATGACATATACTTCTAAGCACATATAAATAAAATACTCAGGATTTTTTCCCCAAAGAAAATTGCATTTTCTCTACATGAAATGCGCTATACGTAGTAAAGAATATTAATCTGTGAGACCATTTTCCATGGCAAAAAAATGAACGATAAGCAATACCAAACAAATAGAAAGTTCAATGTGTATATGCATATTGCATGAATCGATGTGTACATCATATACGGTATGCGTCTAGTTGGATTTTGTTTATTGCATAAGCACATCGTTTTCTATAGCTGTCGCGTTTGTGTAATTCTTAATACACCATGTTATTATGCTGCACAGTTCCGTTGTATTCAATAAAGTCCTACGAATCTGGGGTGAAAAATTATGATTAGTCTGTAAATTTCACATGAACAGTGTTTTTTTTGTCAACAATTATTGGATTTACATTTATTGAGCATAGGCTGCATATGCAGCCTATGCTCAATAAATGTAAATCCATCAATTTAAATTTTCAGATGATCCTAAATTTGTACTTGCCGGTACAAACATTTTAGTTGTACAAACTTTAGAGAAACACCCCCCAGAGCTGACCATTTTATCATGTCAAATGGCTATGTATTTGCTGTTTCACAGGAAGGCGGATTGTTTTGCTAACATGCCCCTGATTCAAGAACCGACCGAGCCACCTAGATTGGTCAGCAATGCATTAAAGGCGGCGCACCCCATCTCCGAACTCGATGCGGATGAATATGAGAAGGTTATCAGTATGTTTGACTGGCATGTACGTATATATGACAATGTGCATTATTATAAACTGGACTTGGGTGGTAGGTGGGAGTATGCGATGGGTAATTCAACGATCGGGGTTCATCCTTACCGGAATTCCGACTGGAGACCTGTAGCCTATTTCATCAACATTGCAAAGTATACTTTAGTAGCAAAGTATACTTTGAGGGAAAAATTTTCAATTTTTTGAAAAATTTATTAATTTTTATTATACTGAATTTATTACATTATCACAGCCATTTAATGGCTGTGATAATGTAATAAATTCAGTATAATAATTCTGCATACTTTTAATCATGAAATATATGCATTTGTTAGTTCTATATGAAATAATGCATTTCAGGAAAAATAAATGATTACTCCCTCAAAGTATTCTTTGCTAGTAAAGTATACTTTGCAATGTTGATGAAATAGGCCCCAGGTTTGGCCCTCACATACGTCTTTGACATTTTGTATGCGACAGTTGAATCTGGTTATACTCCTTATGTGAGTATTACGATTATTCATAATCATATTTTAGGGGAAGGGGCCGAGTGACTTTCGTGTGGTATGGACCTGGCACCAGATCAGGTTATTATAATTTAAGGGCGGACTATATTTTTTCTCGATGTAAATTTTCCATTCTGATTTTGGGATTTCCCCCAATGCAGCAGGTTAAAATGGGATTGAACCCGATTGCATGGCCTTACATGACCTTAGCTGCTGATAGGCCGTTAAACACCAATAAACAAACAAACAAACCAATGTCCAATGTTTACAAGGGAATCTTCTCTGAAAAATCCATGAGTACTTATGAAAGGGATGAAACCCCAGAGCTCGAGATAAGTTTTGTATCTAAAGAGTATAATTCCACCAGATTTCAAATTATTTTACTTTTACAAATGTAATATTGATTTTCTGCCTTATTAAATACAGTGCGACCCCGTTAGTACACGCTTCACTATAACACGATTTCGGTTAGTACACGGTTGTGCCTTGGCTCCCGAATTTTTTGCCTATTTGTATATCAAAATCGTGTTAAATTTGTAACACGACTATTGTCAGAAATCGTGTTAAATTTGCGATTCCCAAATTAGACCCAAAATGGACGAATGAATAGCCTCCTTTTATCTCACCGATGTGAATGTGCAGCTGATCACGTTTGCACATTTCGTAAATTAATCCGAGCAAACTGGGAATAAGATCAATTATTGGTCCCAGTAACAAAGCAGTGCTAATTGTTATGCAAACAATTCCATGCTCGATTTCATTTTTCCGGCATACGTTCGCACTCGCCATTGGTGGAATATTAATTAGGTGTAAAGGCTGACCAATCGGAGATCGCGTATCAGTCGCGCAGATTAACTCAACCCAGATTAAATAAATTGTTACAGCACTGCTGAAATTTGTTTTCAATTTAGCCCACGCCCCCGGCGCATGTACACAAATGTGTCCGTGACAATTGGCCTTGTTTCGCTACGTCATAATTGAGCCAGTGCATGAGATAATAAACTTTATTATATAACTGAGATTTTCGCCGAGAATGATTTGACTTTTTTGAAGTTTTTTCTGCAAATATATCGGAAAGTTGATAACATTTTCAGAGCAAATGCGTAATAATTATTTTTAATATTCGTCAACATTCGGTATCGTTTACAGAAAATGTACACTATTATCAGATTCATCTTCGTCGAAAATCACACGTGATAAGCCTGATTACCTCATGAACTGGCGCAATATTATAACACGTCGGGCAAAACATGTCTGGGGCACTATTACAGGTCTGTGGTGTTGTAAGGGTTAACTCTGTGTGTACTCAAACCCACAGGTGGAATAGTCGGACGTGTGACACACTTTTTTCTACACACGTTTACAATAATGGATTGCACGGACCTGCGTAGATCTACATTCTACATGAACATGATGAATAAATAAAACATGACGTTAACAATTCTTGGCTTCAATATATTTATTACATGCGAAGATAACAGTGAAAACTTATGGCATATTATAGGCATTGGCGACGTCGTTCATTCACAGTCACAGTGTACATGTATTTTTTGTTGACATTATGATGCGTCTTGGGCGAGAATGGATATAGCACGGTTCGGATAAGCAACACGGAAGGTTGTATGGCGCCAGACTTCCGTGTACTAACGGGGTCGCATTGTAGGTGAATCAAATTTACTGATGAAAAATAAAACAAATTTCAAAAATTCACTTATTTGTGCTGCAAAAGGCAAACAATGTGCTTTTTGCAGCTCCACTAAGTAAATTTTCAACTTTATGACAGCATTGTCACTACTCAATTTGAAAATCAATGTGTATTTTCACATTGCTGTGAGTATTGTTAATGCATATTCTGCTAAAATAAGTGCGTAAAATATGCCAATACGCATCTTATCTGGAGCTCTGAAACCCTATCAATAAATCGATCGCTTGGTTAATCAACTAAACTCAATAAGTAAATCAAATCAGTTAATCACGCTGTAATACATGACATGAAGGGATGACATGGTAGTTTAGTGGGTGTAGCATTGGACTTGGGTTGTTTCATCAATCCTCTCCCATTGCTCCAGATAAGGAATTAGTAATTGAGTATTGTCACTCCATCATTTCTGAAGCAATTGAGTATTTCAATATTTTAATTGTGTAAAATAAAAGCACACTACTGTTTACACATCAACAGACCGCAAGTATTGAATAGTTTGCTTCGAAATTAAAACATGTCTTGGCATTTCATTAGAATTTGTCTCCTTGGAGACAATTCTAATGAAATACCAAGATGTGTTTTCATGGAAAATAATAAAAATATGATATATTTGTGGTCTGTTTATTGTTTTCTGTAGCATGATAAAGGTACCACAAATTTGTTTTTGCTTTTTGATTCTCGCTACTTCTGATTTCAATTGGGTTTTTGGCAATTTTAATTGCGTATTTACGCAAATACGTAGCTCATCCGGAGCCCTGCTCTCCCTAGGGATGAAAAAATACTTTCACAGTATTTCCATCCCACTGGTCCCGGCTTTAAATGACCATTGCTGTTGACAGGCCGTTGATCACCAATAAGTCAATCCATCCCACTGGTTTTTCGGATGAAACTGATGCTCCGTCTCTATGTGACCTTCGCTGTTGTTGGGACATTACACCCTTTCACAGGGAAGGATTGTGGCCTAGAGGTTAGAACACCTGGGGGCCGTTTCACTAAACTTCGTACGACTAAAATGTTCGTAAGTGCAAAATTATGATAGCCTGTAAATTTCACACACACATTAACAATGTTTTCTTATAAATAATTATTGGATTTACATTTATTGAGCATAGGCTGCATATGCAGCCTATGCTCAATAAATGTAAATCCATAAATTGAAATTTACAGACGATCTTAAATTTGCACTTACGAACATTGTAGTCGTAGGAAGTTTAGTGAAACGACCCCCTGGCTTCCAATCCAGAGGTTGTGGATTCAAACCTCATCTTATATAGGCATATTATTTCCATCTCACTGTTCTGTCTGATGAGACTTTAAACTGTGGTTCCCTCTCTATAATTATGACCTTAGCTGTTGCTGTGACGTTAAACCCATTCACTTTCGCTTTCACTACACCCTTTCACTTTTTGTAACCCAGGAATTGAGGCAGGTGACACTAGCAGCCTATGACGTGAGGTACACTAAATCTGAGAAAGGCTACACCCTGCTACTACCCGTCACATTGCCCTCGCAGGTCGAGGTGTACATCGTGAAATACACCGCAACACCTGGCCCGGAAGAGGGATACGTCGTCAAGAGGTCAACGGTGCCTTCCATTGTCAGGTATTTATTTTCAGTATTTCTAAGGTGTAGCTAAGAAACATGTAGGAATTCTGGGGCCCATTTCACTTCGTACGACTAAAAGGTTCATAAAGTGCAAAATTCGGAAAATAATAATTTATGTCATTTTTGGAACTGTTGGAAAAGTGACACAATTATACACTTATTTAATTCCTATAAAGAACATTTTGTGCCTACTGAGTGGGCATGTACCTTTAAACCATAGAACTAGTGTTTCAGACAGGGCGGGATTTCGACCCTGTTCGGCTGGCAGGTGAAGTTCCCACGCCACCGGCTGGAGCTCGTGGTCACGTCCAGCGAGGTGGACGCCATGACCGTCTACCAGATGACCGGTATACTCACGCTGTCCCTGCCCAACTTGACCACATTCCCACAGGCCGTACGTACCATAATATATGTATCTGATTGGAGAAATAGAACTTATGACATTTGTGGTCAGTGTAGTCCCACCCAGATCAGCCTGCACTTCGCACAGTCTCGGGATGGGTTGTGGGCCTAGGGGTTAGAACACCTGTCTTCCAATCCGGAGGTTGTGTGTTCAAACCTCGCATAGGGCATCAAAAAATGCTTTTGTAGTATTTCCATACCACTTGTCTGTCGAAGGAGACTTTAAATTGCGTTTCCGACTCTATATGACCTTAATAGCTGTTGCTGGGATATTAAACCTTTTCACTTTCACTTTTCACACAGGCTAATCAGAGTCTGTGAAACACTTGTCATGCTTCTGACAAAAAAATGAAGATTCGAAACAGAAGGAATGTGATAGAAGGCCAGGAGCAGTACTGCAACTGTCATAAGCCCTGTTTAAGCTCCAGTTAAGTTTTTCATCTAAAGATTATTATACCCCTGTATATCAAATTCAATGCGTATTTTACTTTTACTAATGTTTTATTGATTTTCTTCGTTATCATGGTTATTAAATAGAGAACAAATGATAAAAAATAAAACAAATTTAAAAATTCACATATTTGAGCTGCAAAAAAGCAAACACTGTGTAAATGTTCAACTTTATTACAGTATTTCCACTACTCGATTTGAAAATCAATGCATATTTTCACATTGCTGTGAGTAGTTTGTACTCCCACTTTTGATATAAATCAATGTGTATTCTGCTAAAATAATTGCGTAAAATACGCCAATACGCAACTTATCTGGAGCAATGAACTCTATTTACTGTCTTGTCACATAGGAATTTCACAAATCTATTTAATCCAAGATCTGCTATATATTTTGTAAATGACATCAAAAGCTGATGACAATTCCAGAACACGTGCAGTATTCATTTAAATAGTTGTTCTTCTTGTTAGAAGCACGAGACTGGTCTACTGTCTGTTTCACGAAAGCTGCCCAAATTTTACGGCTATATAAACATTCAAAAACCAGATTTCTTTTGATAATATTAAATTAAAGGAAAAATTAAGAATGAGCCTTCTTTTTATTTCGTGAAATTTGGTCAAATATTGATTTTATTGCGAAAAAACAATTTCCCCATGTTAAATCCCCATAGACATCTTCACGGAGTGAAGATGTCTATGGGGATTTAACATGGGGAATTTTTTTTGAATTTTACAAATACTGGACCGATTTTTAAAATTTAACTTGTTTTCTTAGTTAGATCATATCCAAGCTATCTAGTCGGGTTTCGGAGTCAATTTCCAAAATTTTTCGTTTTTTGACTCCTCCCACACTTCCTTACCACTTTTTCCCCCATGTTAAATTCCCATAGACAAATCAATTTTTCGTAATAAAATCAATATTTGACCAAATTTCACGAAAATAAAAAGAAGGCTCATTCTCAAATTTTGATTTAATTTAACATTATCGAAAAAAATATTGTTTTTGCATTGTTTATATAGCCGTAAAATTTGGGCAGGTTTCGTGAAACAGACAGTAGGTCCACACTGGTTGCAAAGACCATATGCCCCATTTCTCCAGTCAAATGCAGCTGTTTGATATTCATTTTCAGTAATGATTTTCAATGTACCAAAGCATGTGACGAAAACATGGTAATCCCATAATATTTTCCGAGTTCTGCTGAGAAAATGGGGTAAATCGTTATATTACATGCTACCCAGTCATTTTCCATGATTCTGGAAGGATTTATTTCCTCCTAGATGTTCGCGAGGCGTAATTGACGTCACGTTTTGACGTCATTTCCGGCGTAGTAACAATTATACGCGAATAAGCTGTTTTGTCTCATTATTTGACTCCAGCCATTTGAAATGTAAATTCAATTGGTATTTCCATCCCAATGGTCTTTCAGATGAGATTTGACCTAAACTGTTGCTGGTATGTTAAACTGTTTCACCTTGTTTGAAATGGAACCACTAGGTGTTGCCATCCCTGGAGGTGTTCACCAAGGTCACCCTCTGGATCGGCACCTCACTGAAGGACTGGGAAACGGCGAAACAGTTCGCCAAGAAGTTGAACAACGAACGCACCTACATCTTCAGGTGAGTCACGGTGGAATATTATAGGAATGAACGGCCTTTTTGTGGAATTTATCGGGGTATAAACTTGGAAAAGTCGCGGGAATACTGGACGAAGGCCTTGGCCTTCGTCCAGTATTCCCGCGACTTTTCCAAATTTATATCCCTGATAAATTCAACAAAAAGGCCATTCATTCCTTATAATTCCAGCATTTGAAATAAATTCATCAAGAAAATGTGTTTATTTTCCGTTTTCTTAAGAATTATTTTAACTGCGCCTCACGGTTACGGAAAGTAGTTCGGCGTGGGAGTTTACTGGGATATAAATTTTGGACAGATACTTGCTACGGGCCAATAAAATGTTAGGGAATTGTGTAAATATTTTTGTGCTGGAATTATTCAGTAATGCAGAGCTCCAGATAAGCTTTGTGTCTAAAGAGTATTGTACCGCCTGATTTAAAATTAAGTGTGTATCTTATTTTTACAAATTGATTATTGATTTTCTTCATTTAATATTAAATAGGGAACAAAATTAATGCTCAATTTTTTTAAAAAAAATTTCCTAGTTTCTCGACCAATGAAAGAATAGCATTTTGTCTCGAATTAATTGCATATTGCAACACTTTATTCATTAAATGTTCAGCGTTGCCGCTATATTTAGAACTGATTGTACGCGTTGCTGTCATCAGTTCAGATGACACAAAGCATATTACCGCCCACACATGCGCTCACTACGTGTCACACCGCCAATCACATAGTATTGCGATTCGAGATCACGTTTAGGGGCGGAGCTTCGCAAATGGACAGTGTAAACAATTAGTAAGTTGTAGATCACATATTGAATTTTTAATAAACTAATTTCTTGCTCGCTAGCGCTCGCTCGAAATTATTAAATATGTGATCTATAACTATTACTAAACATTCACGTATGTGAGTGACTGTATTAATACTTATTACTTTATACTTATACTGTAATACAGTTGAAAATTTACTTATTTCAGCTGCAAAAAGCTTTTTACAGCTGAACTAAGTACATTTCCAACTTTAACACAGTATTTCCACGGTCTTCACAATTCAATGCTTTGGAATCCCAAATTATGCGATAAATAGACGTTATTGTTGGGGCAATATTACGAATACTAAAATTAAATTATCGTGAAGCATAAACACAACCACCACATAGATTAACAATTATATTTCCAACCTTCAAATTTACGGAGATTGATATCGCGGTGCGGTATGGCATGAATCCTAACTGTAAATAGTATCTGCTCCGTTTCCCGTACTTGTCTGTAAGCAGGAAATGAAATGAATGGATAGTGCGGTATAGTCGGCACATTGGCATACATACGTACATCCAAGGTTAACGTTTTTGTTAAGAACACTATATCTCAGAAACTGCTTCACAAATTCACTCGAAACTTCACATGAGTGTTTATCATGATCCATATTTTCATTCTACAGCACACCTATGCAGCCTCTGCCCAATGTCAATGTCCAATTACTTTTGAAATTTAATTATACCCCCCGCAACAAGTTGTGGGGGGGTATACTGGAGTCAGGTTGTCCGTCCGTGCGTCCGTCCGTCCGTCCGTCCGTCCGGATAAACTTAACATCAGAGAAATATTGTTATAACTTCTATTTCCTTCATCTAAAATGCTTGATATTTCACACATGCATTCCTGTAAGGCTCTACTACCATGCTGTGCCAAATCCACGACCGTCCAACCCCCGCAGATCCCAAGGTCAAGGTCAATTACTTAGTCCGTAAACTTAACATCAGAGAAATATTGTTATAACTTCTATTTCCTTCATCTAAAATGCTTAATATTTCACACATGCATTCCTGTAAGGCTCTACTACCATGCTGTGCCAAATCCACGACCGTCCAACCCCCGCAGATCCCAAGGTCAAGGTCAAATACTTAGTCTCTTTACAAAACTTAACATCAGAGAAATATTGTTATAACTTCTATTTCCTTCATCTAAAATGCTTAATATTTCACACATGCATTCCTGTAAGGCTCTACTACCATGCTGTGCCAAATCCACGACCATCCAACCCCCGCTGATACCAAGGTCAAGGTCAAATACTTAGTCTCTTTACAAAACTTAACATCAGAGAAATATTGTTATAACTTCTATTTCCTTCATCTAAAATGCTTAATATTTCACACATGCATTCCTGTAAGGCTCTACTACCATGCTGTGCAAAATCCATGACCGTCCAACCCCCGTTGATCCCAATGTCAAGGTCAAATACTCTTTACAAAACTTAACATCAGAGAAATAAGTTATGACTTCTATTTCCTTCATTGAAAATTCTTATTATTTCACTTGTGCATTCCTCTAAGGTTGTACTATCATGCTGTCACAAATCTACAGTGTCCAACCCCCGCTGATCCCAAGGTCAAGGTCACATACTTAGTCTCTTTACAAAACTTAACATCAGAGAAATATGTTATAACTTCCATTTCTTTCATTGAAAATACTTAATATTTCATATGCTGTGACAAATCCCCGCTGATCTCGAGGTCAACGACACATACATACCGTATAACCTTGGCTTAACGCCCCCTCCTAATAAACGCCCCCCCCCCCAAAATAAAATAAAAAATTGTTTGAAATTGGTGGTCCTTGGTAATTTTTTTTTTTCTTTGTTTTCTTTTTTTTTACTGGCTAATAAACGTCCCCCACCCCCCCCCCCCTACCCAAATAAAAAAACCAATGACCGCCAATTTCAAACACAAATAATCCTTAAATCCTTATTTGTGTTTGAAATTGACGGTCCCTTGTTAATTTTCTTTTTTTTTTTTTTTTTTTTTTTTTTTTTTTTCTTTTTTTTTTTCTTTTTTACTGGCTAATAAACGCCCCCCCCCCAAAATAAAAAAAATAATAATTTTAATTTCCAATGACCGCCAATTTCAAACACAAATAATCCTTAAATCCTTATGTGTTTGAAATTGGCGGTCCTTGGTAATTTTTTTATTATTTTTTTTATTATTTTTTTTATTTTTATTTTTTATATTTTACTGGCTAATAAACCCGACCCCCCCCCCCCCACCCCCACCCCCCCCCCCCCCCCCTTTTCCCCCCCCCCTTTTTGTAAAAATGTAACGCCTCCGGGGGCATTAATTCGAGGTTATACGGTGGTCTCTTTACAAAACTTAACATCAGAGAAATCGGTTATAACTTCTATTTCCTTGCTCGGATCTGCTTCACATTTCACACACTCATTGCTCCAATGGACCTCTACCACCATGTGACAAATTCACGTTCATGCCGCTCGCGCTGTCAAGGTCACAAGCCCACACACTTGGAAATTTGTACATATTTTAGGGGTACCTGGGCCCACGCGGGGGGTATTCCGTAAGCCTCGCTTACTGACCAATCTAGTTTTTTTGGATTTAGTTTAAAGTTTTTAAGAACAGTATATCTCTGAAATCGCTTTACCATTTCACTCGAAACTTCACACAAGTGTTTATCATGATCCGTATTTTCATTCTGTGCCCCACCTGTGCCCTAGGTCAAGGTCAAATTACTTCGAAATTCACCTGAAAGTTTTTATTTATGTTAAAGTTTTTAAGAACGCTATATCTCTGAAACCGCTTCGCCGATTCACTTGATGGGTGTTTATCGCGATCCACATTTTCATTCTACGCCCCACCCATGTGGGCCCAATGTCAAGGTAAAATTATTTTGAAATTTACCTTCATTTTTTTTATTGATTTAGGTTAATGTTTTTAAGAACACTATATCTCTGAAACCGCCAATTGACTCGAAACTTCACTTGTGTTTTTATCATCATCCATATATTCATTATATGCCCAACCCGTACGGCCTTTGTGCCCAATGTCAAGATCAAATTCCTTTTTGTTGCGCCCACATGCAGACAGCGCGATATAGTCTGCACTTTGTTATACTACCAAAGTTTGTTTAGTACTATCATGTTGCAGGCTCCAGATAAGGAATTAGTAATTGAGTATTGTCACTCCATCATTTCTGAAACAATTGGGTATTTCAAAATTTTAATTGGGTAAAATAAAATCACACTACTGTTTACACACCAACGACAGCAATTATTGTATAGTTTGCTTTGAAATGAAAACATGTCTTGGCATTTCATTAGAATTGTCTCCTTGGAGACAATTCTAATGAAGTACCAAGATGTGTTTTCATGATAAAATAAGAAAAACATGCTATATTTGTGGTATGTTTATTGTTTTCTGTAGCATGATAAATGTACCACAAATTTTGTATTGCTTTTTGATACACGCTTCTTCTGATTTCACATTGTTTTCTGCAGCATGATAAAGGTACCACAATTTTTTATTGCTTTTTGATACTCACTACTTCTGATTTCAATTGAGTTTTTGGCAATTTTAATTGGGTATTTAAGCAAATACGCAGCTTATCTGCAGCTCTGATGTTGTGGTTGAAAGTATCTGTCAATAACAATATTATAGTATGAAACTGTTCCAGTGTTTTGTGGAACATGTTTTATTTGATTTTATGCATTATGTCAAGTATATTTATTGACCATTGAAATTGTATTTTCTGAACGAGCTGCTAGTATCACGATACGCATCGTATCGTGACACAAGTATCGTGATACGTATCATTTCATTACACCACTGGTAGATTTACACTGGTGTAAATGTGTGAGGATTTGGTTATAATTTCTGTTTCCTTTCACCAAACAGTTTGATATTTCACACTTGCCTTTCTCGAATGATTTTCTATCATGCTGTGGCAAATCCACGACCATCAGACCCCTGCTGACTCTAAGGTCAAGGTCATAGTCTTAGTGCTTTCATAAACTTAACATGGGGGGGAAATTAGTTAATACAATTTTAAGCCGCGTTTTGAAAAAAAAATCTAGGCTATTTGATTGGCGAAAGCACGGGCGGGTGGGCGGCGGCGGGGTTCAGCGTCCACAATGTTAAGTTTTTGGTGTTTTAGAAAAATGTTGACAATGTGATCGCATGTGACATTTTAACATCACAACCCTGCATTCACCTCTTGATTTCTTGCTATTCATTACAAAATAAAAAGATGGCCCATCGCTAAATTTTGCTGAAAAATTAGTTTTAGGGTGTTTAAATGGGCGTAAAAGATGGCCAAATTTACGTGAAACAGACAGTAGGCACGTTGTCAACACATGGAAAAACACATATGTGATACATGTATTGCTCCTTCCCTGCCCTGGAGTTTCGGTTCGGGGTGGTTTGCGGCCAAACCCTCGATGTTTAGACACATTCAAAGATTGACTGTCTATCTTCCATCTTTAGAAATTATATTTTTGTATTTCCTGTGAGACGCGAGGATTATGTTCGGCTTATTTGGAATTTGGATATAATATTATTATAATGATTGCAGGCCGAATACTGTGAAGGAGCTGCCATTAGAAGCTCTACAGGCGGGAGAAAGTTTTGTGGGCATCATCAGCAAAGCCCTTCCCATCGGCCACAAGTCCATCGTCCAGTTTGAAAACCTGAAGTCAGATGTATACAAGCAGCTTGCCAATATTGAAATGTACTCCGGTATTAAGGTAGGGAAAAATGTCTCGATATTATAAGATTAGTATATGGCAAATGTCTTATCTGCCCTCATATCAGCACGAGACTCGTATATTATAGGTTACGGGCTGATATGAGGGCAGATATGAAAAACGCCATATCATAAACTTATTACATATTTAACTCTTTGCATGCTGGGAAATTTGCAGGCTATGAATAGTTCAAAAATAGCGGATGACAATTCATTATAGCTTCTTTAATTTCTCCCAATAAATATCATGAATATGTCTTGGAATTTCATTAGAATTGAGTCCGGAGGACTCGATTCTAATGAAATTCCAAGACATATTTTCAGAGAGAAATAAGAAACACACTCGTAATTTTTTGGATGTTGTTTTCACCGCTAGCATGCAAAGAGTGAACCAAGTATCTCCACATTTTGATAAAGCCATGTTGATTAATCTTCGATTTGGCATCGAGCCTCCTGATAACATGACGTGGACTCACCGTGAAATTGTGACATCATATTTAAACAGTATAAACCACAACTATAAAATTACGCTGTTTGTAAGCAAGCCATTTTTATAGCAGTATTTACACTCGGACGGACAAAAATAACTAAATACATTTCTTAGATGTTTAATCTCGTAATGCATAGATGCATACATGTATATTATTTGAAATAAATATTGTTTAAACTAATCTCGTAAACTTGTTTAAAGCAAGCCCCGATTTGTACTTGTGAATTTTGTTTCCAAAATTGGATTTTGTTGTCTCCCATTTTCGCCTTACACCTGTGAATGTTTCGTTTCGAAGCAATTGATAATACTCGCTGATTTGTTGTGGATTTCTGCTCAGTAGTCTATCATATGTGATTTTGAAGGTGCTCCATTTGGAAAGATGTGACATTCATGTTGATGTGCGACACCTTTTGGAAAATCATTCTACCCGATAGGAGCAAAGTTAAAATTTAAAGATAAAACATTTTGCTCAGGAGCAGCCAATTTTGTCGTGCCTGCTTTAACAGAAGGCAGCTTTTTTTTGTCGTCGTCCGCATCGTCCGTGTCCGCGTCAACAAATGTCAACAAGTTTGTACAAGCTTCTTAATCATAGTATAACTTTAATATTACTTTGTGGATTGCTTCAATATTTGGACACTTGATACCTGTAAGCATTTGGAACATTTTTTAGGGATGAGTTGTGGCCTAGGGGTTGGAACGCCTGACTTCCAATCTGAAGGTTGTGGGTTCAAACCTCGCTGAGGGCATCAAAAATAATTTCATAGTATTTCCACTGCACTGGTTTGTCGGATGACACTTTAAACTGCGGTCCCGTCTCTATATGACCTTAGCTGTTGGTGGGACGTTACACACTTTCACTTTGACCTTTTTTACCTTCACATTCTTGGGGAAACACTTAGCCATTTTTTGTTGGCGTCAAAAAGGTTTGTACAAGTTTCTTCATTATTGTATAACTTTAATATTACTTGATGTATTGCTTCAATGTATGGACACTTGATACATGTAAGCATTTGGAAAACACTCATGTCACCATGTAGAGAATAGTAGGTTAGTGCCGTGAATGGGAAAAAATATCTGACAAGGCTCAGGAAACGGGATGGGCGAGGCTCTGCCGAGCACATCCCGTTTCCGTGCCGCGCCAGATATTTTTTCCCATTCACGGCACTAACCTACTATTCTATTTATCCCGTGAACACCTACAAATGGCTGTAAAATGCAAAAATTGTATTGACTGGATATCAAAAATGTTTCACGGCACCGTGTTTCACGGCACATACGCACTGCGTTGACGGGATAATAACATGACCTTGACCTTTTTTACCTTCACATTTTTGCGGAAACACGTAGCCATTTGTTTGCGTCAAAAGTTTGTACAAGTTTCTTCATCATGGTATAATTATGCCACCGGGTTTCGAAGAAACGGGTGGCATATAGTGTTTGGACCATCCGACCGTCTGTCCGTCTGTATGTCTGTCCGTCCGTCACACTTTTCGGTTAACCAATTTGTCACAGTTTCTCAAATATGCTGCAGGTGGCATCCGCGTTCTTGTTTTTTTTAATATTACATGACAGATTGCTTCAATATTTGGACACTTGATACATTTAACCATTTGAAAAACACTCATGCCCCCATTAACATGACCTTGACCTTTTTTACCTTCATATTTTTGCGAACACACGTAGCCATTTTTTGCGTCAAAAAGTTATACAAGTTTCTTCATCATCGTAAAACTTAATAGTACTTGATGGATTGCTTCAATATTTGGACACTTGGTACATGTAAGCATTTGAAACACACTCATGCCTCCATTAACATGACCTTGACGTTTTTGACCTTCACATGGTTGTGGAAACACTTAGCCATTTTTGTTGTACCTGCTTTAGCAGAAGTTGCGACCATCGCCGCTGCGACTATAGTCGCCGCTTTTTCCGTCGGCGTTGTCGGCGTCCGAAATGTCAAAAAGTTTGTAGAAGCTTCGTCATCATGGCATATAACTTTAATATTACTGGATGGATTGCTTCAATATTTGGACACTTGATACATATGAGCATTGGGAACACACTCCTGCCGCCATTAACATGACCTGGACTTTTTTTACCTTCATATTTTTGTGGAAACACTTAGCCATTTTTTTGCGTCAAAATGTTTGTACAAGCTTCTTCATCATGGTAAAACTTTAACATTACTTGACGGATTGCTGCAATAGTTGGACACTTGATACATGTGATCATTTGACCTTGACCTTTTTCACCTTCATATTTTTTCAGAAACACTTAGCCATTTTTTTGCGTCAAAAAGTTTGTACAAGCTTCGTCATCATGGTATAACTTTAATATTACTTCACGGATTGCTTTAATATTTGGACACTTGATGTATGTGAGCATTTGGAACACATTAATGCCACCATTAACATGACCTTAACCTTTTTACCTCACCATTTTGCGGAAATACTTAGCCATTTTTTTGTGTCATAAAGTTTTTTCATCATGATATAACATTCATATTACTTAACAGATTGCTTCAATATTTGGACACTTGATACATGTGAGCATTTGGAACACACTCATGCCCCCATTAACATGACCTTGACCTTGTGTACCTTCACATTTTTGCGGTAATTCTTCGAGCATGACCCGTTTCGTGTTTTAAGCATGCACGTCTCTGATAGTTTTTGTGATGCTTACATTAGCACATGCCCATGATCATGTTACGGTCAAATGCCTCGGCAGGCGCTGCACCGCTTCGTGGCGGAATTCTTGTTTATGCCCCCAGTGCAATAGCAAGGGGGGCATATTGTGTTGTGCATGGCTCTTGAAGTTCCCTCCGTCCGTCCGTTTACATTTACGTCAAAACGTTTATAAGAGTTTCTCCAAGATGGAATATCTTCAATAATACACAAAGGATTGCTTCGATACTTAAATCACCTGAACATTTGTCACACACTCGTGCCACCCTTGACCACCTTGGTCACCTTTGAATGGCGGAATTCTTGTGAATTGTAAATAATATGTCGCTATGGACATATTTTAAAGAGGCTCAGCACGTGAGGACAAGATATCGGTTGACATAGAAAATTAAAATTGCATTGGGTGGCCATATCGGCCCTCATATCTACCTGGCAGATATTGATACTGAAATTTTGATGTGAGAGTTGGGTTATCTAACCGGGCAGAAATGGGTTATACTTGGCAAGTATGTGATAATTGTGATTTACCGTGAGGAAAAAGTGCACTTTGAGCTTGTGACCAATGTAGTGCCAGTCAGCGCAGTCTCATCAGGGCAAACACAGTTCGCTAAAACAGTACGGCGTCAACAATTTTGAATCTCCTGATCTCTTATTCGGATCATTACCAAACTTCATCAATAGCTTCCTCACATTAATCGCTATCCATCATTTATCGTTCAGGTGACATTGACCATGGTAACCTTGACCTTTGTGTCAACAATTTTAGACGTACATCCAAATGTTAAATATCATGTTATCCGTTTGTCGAATCATTACCATGCTTACCAAACTTCATCAATAGCTTCCTCAGATTGATGGTTATCCACCCAATATTATTCGGGTGACTTTTTTCTTCACCTTGGTGACCTTTTCTAGGGCATTGTCAGCAATTTTGGACGTAAGCTGTAGTTAGATTGCCTGTCGAAACTTCCAACTTTACTCTAGCGCAGCTCTTTCTTCAGATGTCTTTGACATGCTTTGTCCACAATATATGTCACATTCAAGTCATGTGCAAGTTGCCTAAAATATTATCTCCACATAACTCGTATCCCACGTGGCCGAACACCTAAATCTGTGGAATTCTTGTTTATCTATAATAAAACTACATTTTCAGTGGGGCAAGTACAAGCCAATGACCACCCTGCTGAAGGGGCACCGCCGGGGGGAACTGACGATTCTCACGGGGCCAACGGGCAGCGGGAAAACCACCTTCATCTCCGACTACTCCCTCGACCTCTGCCAACAAGGGGTACGTGAATTCACTTCACAACCACCTTCCTCTCCGTCTACTCCCTCGACCTCTGCCAACAAGGGGTACGTGATTCACTACACAACCACCTTCCTCTCTGACTACTCCCTCCACCTCTGCCCCCCCCCCCAACAAGGGTACGTGTGTTCACTACACAACCACCTTCCTCTCTGACTACTCCCTCCACCTCTGCCAACAAGGGGTACGTGTGAATTCACTACACAACCACCTTCCTCTCCGACTACTCCCTCCACCTCTGCCAACAAGGGGTACGTGTGTTCACTACACAACCACCTTCCTCTCTGACTACTCCCTTCCCTCCCAAACCTCTGCCACAAGGGGTACGTGAATTCACGTCACACACCACCTTCCTCTCCCGACTACACCACTACATCCCTCCACCTCTGCCACAAGGGGTACAATTTTGTTGTTCACTACACAACCACCTTCCTCTCTGACTACTCCCTCCACCTCTGCCAACAAGGGGTACGTGTATTCACTACTCAACCACCTTCCTCTCCATACTCCCTCCACCTCTCCTGCCAACAAGGGGTACATTGTTTTTCACTACACAACCACCTTCCTCTCTGACTACTCCACCACCTCTTGCCAACAAGGGGGTAATGTACGTGTATTACTACACAAACCCCTTACCTTCCTCTCTGACGAATCCCTCGACCTCAATGCCCAACCAAGGGGTACATGAGTGGTCACTACACAACCACCTTCCTCTCTATGACTACTCCCTCCACCTCTGCCAACAAGGGGTACATGTGTTCACTACACAACCACCTTCCTCTCTGACTACTCCCTCCACCTCTGCCAACAAGGGGTACATGTGTTCACTACACAACCACCTTCCTCTCTGACGAATCCCTCGACCTCTGCCAACAAGTACATGTTTTCACTACACAAGACTCACCTCCTCTCTGACTACTCTTCCTTTTCCACCTCTGCCAACACGGGGTACATGTGTCACGTAACACATCCACCTACCACTCCTCCTACTCCTCCACCTCTGCCAACAAGGGGTACGTGTGTTCACTACATAACCACCTTCCTCTCTGACTACTCCCTCCACCTCTGCCAACAAGGGGTACGTGAATTCACTTCACAACCACCTTCCTCTCCGACTACTCCCTCCACCTCTGCCAACAAGGGGTACATGTGTTCACTACACAACCACCTTCCTCTCTGACTACTCCCTCCACCTCTGCCAACAAGGGGTACGTGTATTCACTACTCAACCACCTTCCTCTCCGACTACTCCCTCCACCTCTGCCAACAAGGGGTACATGTGTTCACTACACAACCACCTTCCTCTCTGACTACTCCCTCCACCTCTGCCAACAAGGGGTACGTGAATTCACTACTCAACCACCTTCCTCTCCGACTACTCCCTCCACCTCTGCTACACAACCACCTTCCTCTCTGACTACTCCCTCCACCTCTGCCAACAAGGGGTACATGTGTTCACTACACAACCACCTTCCTCTCTGACGAATCCCTCCACCTCTGCCAACAAGTCGTACATGTTTTTGCTGCACAACCACCTTCCTCTCCGATTACTCCCTCGACCTCTGCCAACAAGGGGTACGTGTGTTCACTACACAACCCCCTTCCTCTCCGAATAATCCCTCGACCTCTGCCAACAAGGGGTACGTGTGCTCACCGCACACCACCGTCCTCTCCGACTACTCCCTCGACCTCTGCCAACAAAGGGTACGTGTGTTCACTACACAACCACCTTCCTCTCTGACTACTCCCTCCACCTCTGCCAACAAGGGATACGTGTGTTCACTACACAACCATCTTCCTCTCCAACTACTCCCTCCACCTCTGCCAGCAAGGGGTACGTGTCTTCACTACACAACCACCTTCCTCTCCGACTACTCCCTCCACCTCTGCCTACAAGGGGTATGTGTGTTCACTACACAACCATCTTCCTCTCCGACTACTCCCTCCACCTCTGCCTACAAGGGGTACGTGTCTTCATTACACAACCACCTTCCTCTCCGACTACTCCCTCCACCTCTGCCAACAAGGGGTACGTGTCTTCACTACACAACCACCTTCCTCTCCGACTACTCCCTCCACCTCTGCCAACAAGGGGTACGTGTATTCACTACACAACCACCTTCCTCTCCGACTACTCCCTCCACCTCTGTCAACAAGGGGTACGTGTCTTCACTACACAACCACCTTCCTCTCTGACTACTCCCTCCTCCTCTGCCAACAAGGGTTACGTGTGTTCACATGTAGCCTCTATTGTCTATTGTGTTGCAGGTTTCCACCCTGTGGGGAAGTTTCGAGATCAGCAATTCCAGACTGGCCAGGGTTATGCTTACACAGTTTGTCGGGTAAGGCAAAAATAATAATCTTCTAGTACGGGCATATAATGGTCCAGAATATAGTAGATTTGGTTGGAATTGCTGGTTCCTCAATACCAGTAGATGCATTGTTTTATGAAAGGTTTAGGGGTGCATATAGTCGCCACCCTGTCCATCGGTTCATTTGTCATATCTTTCTGAGGTTTGCGTTAAAGTTCTTGGCTACTTATTATCTCTGTTTCAGGCGAAATTAAGTCGTGAATCGCCTGTATTGCTTGGCTAAGTTTTGTGCTTTCTGTAGTTTGAAGCAAATATGCTTCGCGTAAATGTAGAAAATACTATACTGTACTATATTTATCGACTGTCATCCCCAGTGAAATGTAAAGGTCGTGTTTGAAACATTTTAATACACATGTGTTCAATCGATGTGTTGTAAAAATTGGCTGTTACGTGAATTGGACAAACTTTATAATAAACTAGTTAATCAGTTTCAATACTGTTGGTTTTTTATTGCAATAATACTGGTGTACAAGCATAAACATCATTAACTGCTACAGAGACAAACTAATTGTATTTCTATCAAGTAAATAATGATAATAGCAACTGGCCACAAATATTAGGAGGTAAATGGAACAGCTGTTACCTGGCAATTTCACTGCTGATCGGGTTAAAGACCAGATACAGTTGTTTGTATGATTTCAAGTCTGAATTGAATTTGTGAAATTTGGTCAAATATTTAATTTATTAAGAAAAAATTAATTTGTCTGGGAATTTAACATGGGGGGAAAAGGAGGTGGAGGAGCAAGGGGACTGAGCCAAATAATATAAAAAAAAATTGGAAATCGACTCAAAACCTGGCTACCGGTAGATAGCTTCGAAATTATCTAATTACCGTATATTGCTAGCCATAAGTCTACCCGCTCCATAAATCGAGGCACGAAAATGAGCCCAAAAAATCAGTCTTGGGCCAAGTCGCGGCCATAAGTCGACTACTGAAAATATGTCGGCTACTGGGTGCAGGCGAAATTAGGTCATGAATCGCCTGTATTGCTTGGCTAAGTTTTGTGCTTTCTGTAGTTTGTTTGAAGCAAATATGCTTCGCGTAAATGTAGAAAATACTATACTGTACTATATTTATCGACTATCATCCCCAGTGAAATGTAAAGGTCGTGTTTGAAACATTTTAATACACATGTGTTCAATCGATGTGTTGTAAAAATTGGCTGTTACGTGAATTGGACAAACTTTATAATAAACTAGTTAATCAGTTTCAATACTGTTGGTTTTTTATTGCAATAATACTGGTGTACAAGCATAAACATCATTAACTGCTACAGAGACAAACTAATTGTATTTCTATCAAGTAAATAATGATAATAGCAACTGGCCACAAATATTAGGAGGTAAATGGAACAGCTGTTACCTGGCAATTTCACAGCTGATCGGGTTAATGACCAGATACAGTGGCTTGTTTGATTTCAAGTCTGAATTGACTGGTGATGTGTGCAGTGCTTTTCTCATTTTTGGCTGTGACGGGAGAAATGGGGCTTATTGTATTTGCGACCAGCGTAGCTGCTGATCAAATTGCACATCCATTTAGCATGAGAACATTCTATTTTGCTTGTTATTATCATGCTGGGAGCTTCATTGATGGAATGGTGAGCTGTAAATATCCGAATCGTCGTTATCATACACGACTATGCCATATACTGGTTAAAAATGTACTACACACTGTAACATACATTTTGCCAGCCGACAGTCCATACCGGTCGGTATTAGGCTCTCCTGTAGGATATTGTCCACGGGGCAGACACATCAGTGAATGCCTTGTATCTGTTTCCAGTCTCACACAACGGGAGACATAATTATGCAGGCACAAGTAACAGGTTTTTAGTCATTTCTGCTTCTCGCAAATTTATTGTGTTAATCGAGCAGACCTTCACTTCGCGGGTGTTGCGAAACCACTTGCAAAATTTCTGTGAAGGAAGTAATGATTATTCATTCTGCCTGCAACTCGTGATTTAACATATTATAATTCCAGCACAAAAATATTTACACAATTCCCTAGCATTTGATTGGTCCGTTGCAAGTCTCCGTCCAAAATTTATATCCCAGTAAACTCCATGCCGAACTACTTTCCGTAACCGTCAGGCGCATTTAAAATAATTCTTAAGAAAACGGAAAATAAACACATTTTCTTGATGAATTTATTTCAAATGCTGGAATTATAAGGAATGAATGGCCTTTTTGTGGAATTTATCGGGGATATAAACTTGGAAAAGTCGCGGGAATACTGGACGAGGCCTTCCGGCCTTCGTCCAGTATTCCCGCGACTTTTCCAAGTTTATACCCCGATAAATTCCACAAAAAGGCCATTCATTCCTATATTATTTTAGAAACATAAAAAAAAAATACCGTCGTGCTTTTCCCTGACCATTTTGTATCAGACTTTCGGTATTTTATTTTTAAACCCTAGCCGTAAGTCGAGGGCAGATATTATCGTTAATTTTGGGACCGAAATTTTTATTTTTTTTCCGCAATAAAATCAATTTTGGACCAAATTTCACAAAATAAAAAGAAAGCACATTCTCAAATTTTGATAAAATTTAATAACTTCTAAAAAAAATAATTTGGACATGTTTCGTGAAACAGACAGTAGGTTCATAAGTCATAAACCCTTTGGACTGTTTTCATGAAAATGTACATCGCTTCCTCATGATGTGCAAGAAAGAAACACTCTGGATTTTGTACTGTGAAGTACAGCTTGTTGCTTGAAATATTTAAGTCGTAAACCACTTTGAATAACCATGAGTGTTTATTGTGGTACACAAAACAAAACAAGTCTGTTTACAGAAGGTTTCAACTGTAAGGAGCATTCTCATCAACATCGACAGTGTTGTTGTCGCGCCCGCTTGCGGAAAGCGCCATATAGTCGGCACTTTGGCACGTACGTGTGTCCGGTTAAAGTTTTTGGTTAAGTTGTTTGGTTAAGTTTTTTGGTTAAAGTTTTTGGTTAAGTTATTTGGTTAAAGTTTTTGGTTAAGTTTTTTGGTTAAGTTTTTTGGTTAAAGTTTTTCGTTAAAGTTTTTCGTTATACTATATCTCTGTAACTGCTTTGCCCATTACCTTGAAACTTCACATGGGTGTTTATCATCATCTATATTTTCATTCTACCCCCCTCCCGTGCGGCCCCTGTGCCCAATGTCAAGGCCAAATTACTTTGAATTTTTTGGTAAAGTTTTTTGGTTAAAGTTTTTGGTTAAGTTTTTATTATACGACCGTTTTTAAAAAACGGTACGTATTATGTTTTACCGCATGGCGGGCAGGCGGGCGGGCGGGCGGGTGGGTGGGCGGGCAGGCTGGGCCGGGCGGGCGGGCGGCGGCTGAAGAAAAAGCGCATAGTTCGTGTACACAACTCCTCCGAAACCGTTCAGTCTGCACCTTGGTGTTTTTATGCCGAAAAAATATTTTTTAACAAAAATATCGCCTTTTTAACTTAGCCATTTTTTCTTCATTTTTCTATACATTTCTATATACGGTACAGAGTTTGTGTACACAACTCCTCCGAAACCTTTCAGCCGATCGATCTGAAACTATGCACACGTCTTGTACACATATTGAAGATGTGTACCTTGGTGTTTTTATGGGGAAAAAATATTTTTTAACAAAAATATCACCTTTTTAAATTAGCCATTTTTTTCTACATTTTTCTATACAATTCTATATGCGGTACAGAGTTTGTGTACACAACTCCTCCGAAACTGCTCAGTAGATCGTTCTGAAACTATACACACGTCTACTACACATATTGAAGATGTGCACCTTGGTGTTTTTATGCCGAAAAAATATTTTTTAACAAAAATATCACCTTTTTAACTTAGCCATTTTTTCTACATTATTGTATCTAATTCCCTATCATTTCTACTTTACACTCTACTTTTCTATCTCTGCCTAAATTAGTATATATGTTTAGCACAACGAGATGAAGAAATAATGCTATAGACTTTCAAATTCTCATTAATGTTTCTTGCCTTGGTGACAGCTTCACATTTCGGCATTTTCGCTGTCTGGCCCATATTTGACAGGCGTATTTTGTGACTTGCGGCACTCTTGTTTGGTTATGTTTTTTGGTTAAAGTTTTTCGTTATACTATATCTCTTTTTTTAATGTCCATGCCTCGCCACAAGGCGCGACATGTAGGCCGCGGCCATCTAGTTTAATATATAAAACATACCCATGCTCCAGATAAGGAATTAGTAATTGAATATCTTTTTCACTCCATCATATCTGAAGCAATTGGGTATTTCAATATTTTAATTGGGTAAATTCTGTAGCATGATAAAGGTACCACAAATTTGTTATTGCTTTTTGATACCGTACTCGCTACTTCTGATTTCAATTGGGTTTTTGGCAATTTTAATTGGGTATTTACGCAAATACGCATCTTATCTGGAGCTCTGCATACCTTTTTGTGGAATTTATCGGGGTATAAACTTGGAAAAGCCACTTTCGCAATTGCCGATAAAAATAAACAATTGGCGATAAAAAATTACAATTTTCGAAAAAAAAAAATATTTTTTTTTTGGAAAATTGTAATTTTTTATCGCCAATTGTTTATTTTTATCCTATTGGTTATTATAGGAATGAATGGCCTTTTTGTGGAATTTATCGGGGTATAAACTTGGAAAAGTCGCGGGAATACTGGACGAAGGCCGGAAGGCCTCGTCCAGTATTCCCGCGACTTTTCCAAGTTTATATCCCCGATAAATTCCACAAAAATGCCATTCATTCCTTATAATTCCAGCATTTTAAATAAATTCATCAAGAAAATGTGTTTATTTTCCGTTTTCTTAAGAATTATTTTAACTGCGCCTGACGGTTACGGAAAGTAGTTCGGCATGGGAGTTTACTGGGATATAAATTTTGGACGGAGACTTGCAACGGACCAATCAAATGTTAGGGAATTGTGTAAATATTTTTGTGCTGGAATTATATGATTATGAACCAGTCCCAACGTTAGCTCTGTTAGTTATTTGGGGTGAAAGGGAGTCCAGATCATAGAGAATAGTAGGTTAGTGCCGTGAATGGGAAAAAATATCTGGCAAGGCTCAGGAAACGGGATGGGCGAGGCTCTGCCGAGCTCATCCCGTTTCCGTGCCGCGCCAGATATTTTTTCCCATTCTCGGCACTAATCTACTATTCTATTTATCCTGTCAACACCTACAAATGGCTGTAAAATACGAAAATAGTATTGACTGGATATCAAAAATGTTTCACGGCATCGTGTTTCGTATTTAAAAAATAACCCTCAACTGATAAATGGAATAGTCCAGAAATTCGCATGGAACTATCAATGTCGGATATTTAGGGTTGAAAGGAGAATGCAGGTAACAACAATTTCCGTCTGAGGTTGTTTTATATGTTGTTTTCTTAATAAAATATGGTTTTACAGCAGCGTAGAATCATTTCAAACGGCGAGAAAAATGAAAATAAATCCAAATGATGAGAAAAATGGAAAATTAAAAACACAGTCGACAACTAAATTTAATTCAGCATTGTAAGGGTTAAATACAGTTGCTTGGACATGAACTTAACCGTATAACCCCCCTACATAACTCACATAGACTGGTTCATGCTAATTTTTGAACTAGTTTGTTAGTCTCTTTTTTTCAAATCAGTAGCCTATTTCACCTACATTGCAAAGTATACTTTTTTCTAGCAAAGTATACTTTGATGATTTTAAATTTTCAATTTTAGGATAAATTTATTATTTTTATTATTCTGAATTGATTACATTATCACAGCCATTTTGGCTGTGATAATGTAATAAATGCAGTATAATAATTCCGCATACTTTTAGTCATCAAATATATGCAGTAGTTAGTTCTATATGAAATAATGCATTTCAGGAAAAATAAATGATTACTCCCTCAAAGTATACTTTGCTAGATAAGTATACTTTGCAATGTTGGTGAAATCGGCTACTGAACAATACTGACAAATAATGTAGATCTTAATGAGATGTCTCTTTACGAATTTACTCATTTTGGATCTACAGTGTTTGCAAATGTTGGCTTTATGGTCATTTAGAGTTTTTTAAATGTTTAAATTTGTTTATTTTACAACGATTACAAACATGTGCGAGAGCGCTTACACAAATGATTTCATTGGCACAGATGGCAGCGCAAGTGTGATCCTGAATGTGGGTGGAAACCTGAGTACCCAGAGCAAACCCACTTGTCCTGTCTGGCGACCACCATACCATCTCATATACTGCCCCGGTCGAGGAGCAAACCAGGGCCGCATTGGTGAGAAGCGCGCTCATACCGATTGCGCTAACGGAAAACCTCAGTCGGTTTTGAAAAGGATTAACAGAGCACAATTATGCCAATGTATATATTCATTACAAATTTCAGGAAGAATTTGACGAAGTGCCTTTCAGACTTTGAGGAATATGCAAGTGATTTTGAGAAGTTGCCGATGTTCTACCTGACCTTCCGTGGAGAGGAGAGTGAGACCAAAGTCATAGAGGTACAGTTGATCCTCCCGACCTAACACGTCTCTAAGTCGATCCTCCCACATGTGCACATGTGCCCGGGTATAGAAGGTCCTTTGAGCTAATTCCCACCCTTAAATATGAGATCAATATATGTTTAATTTTCAAAAAATTCTGCATTTACTATTTAATGGAATAGTCCAATAGTTAGCATGGAAAACCAATGGTGGATATTTGTGGCTGTGACTGGAGAAATGATGGGGCTTATGGATGTTGCGACCAGTGCAGAGCCAGACCAGCCTGCGCATACGTGTCTGATTCTGTTGTGCAATGTTTGCGATTCAGTCACCGAAATCCCTGTCATGTTTCTGACAACCAGCATAACGTCCATGTCTAGTTGGAGAAATGTGATGGCCGGCCAGGAGCTAGACTGACACCAGTGTCACAGAGCCCCATTTCTACATTTGGGGCTGTGACTGGAGAAATAATGGGGCTTATGGGTTTTGCAATGTGTAAACCCAGATCAGCCTGTGCATCCGCACAGTCTGATCAGGATCTGCACTGGTTGCAATTCCATCAATGAAATATCCGTCATGTTTCTTGACATGCAAAGAAGATCGCGATCAGGAGCTACAACTGGTCACAAATCACATAAGCCCAATTTCTCAGTCCCGACCACATTTATGGGTGAAAAGGTTAAGTCCTTACAATGTGCCTTTAAAATGACTGGTGGGTGAGGATCTGACACCAGATCAAGATATTCTAATATCGGATTGAATTGAATATATATTTATTCTGTAAATATTCAGTTCTGATTTTGGGATTGTCCTGCCGCACCCCCTTCCGTACAGGTGAAATACGGCAGGGCTCCAGATAAAGAATTAGTAATTGAGTATTGTTACTCCATCATTTCTGAAGTAATTGGGTATTTCAATATTTTAATTAGTAAAATAAAATTAAATCACACTACTGTTTGAATAGTTTGTTTTGAAATGAAAACATATATTGGCATTTCATTAGAATTGTCTCCTTGGAGACAATTCTAATGAAATACCAAATTATGTTTTCATTTGAAAAAATAAGAAAAATATGCTATGTTGGTTGTCTGTTTATTGTTTTCTGCAGCATGATAAAGGTACCACAATTGTTCTCATTGCTTTTTGATACTCCCTACTTCTGATTTCAATTGGGTTTTTGGCAATTTCAATTGGGTTTTTGGCAATTTTAATTGGGTATTTACGCAAATACGCAGCTTGTCTGGAGCTCTGTACGGGATTCGACTCTGTTAATTAATGTCCTTAGCTGTTAACTGGCCATTAAACATAATTGCATAAATGACCATTACAGGCCATGCACCACGCCGTGTACGTGCACGATATTACCCACGTGATAGTGGACAACCTCCAGTTTATGATGGGAATGGGCTTCAACCCGCTGAACCGATACTTCCGGCAGGACCAAGTTGTTGATCTCTTCAGGAGGTTTGCCACTGAAATGAACTGTCACGTGACACTGATTATACACCCAAGGAAGGTCGGTACAAAAATAGAAACCTATAGATGTTGGTGATTTATTGGCCAAGCCTGCTCACGGAAAGGGAGACATTACTAGCGATCATAATGACGTTCGTGCGAAATCTGTGTTCAGTTACTTACATCGCTTTTACAATTACACAAGTCTGATTGACTTGAGGTTTATATGCTTTATGTGTTATCCATATTTTCGAGATATGCCGGCCGCATGCCCAATTTCAAGGTAAAAATTGTGGTTTTGCAACAAAATGACGATATCAAATGCCTCGGTGGGCCTGACATATGACACAAAACATGAACTGACCCTTACATTATTTCACCTGCCTCTATATGGTTTCATTGTTGAACGTACGTGAAGCCTAATTCAATCAATCAATCATCGACTACACTTATACCTACATGTCTACGAAGTATAGCTGTTGAACATACATCAAACCCAATTCACGTATGTTCAACAGTGTCTTTTGATATCAAGTTTATAGGCAAGGCTAGGAAACGCGTAGGAATTCCGAGGCTTGCCGAGGAATTCCAACTGTTTCCGAGCCAAGCCTGATAAACTTAATATCAAAAGACAGGAGCCTGGTATTCTATTTATCAGGTAACGTTTTATGCTCTAAAATGACCTTAGATGACATCATTATTTTTGGACAGAACGCGGACTTGTTTACGTTGCATCATTACACTGACGTCATTCGACCAATGGGAAGTCAGTTTTCACTTTGTTGTAACCCGGACGTTTGTATCAGGTCAATGCCTGATACAGGAATATGTTATCTGTCGGTTCGTATTCAGTCAATACAGGGCAAGTTACCTGATAAATACCTTTGCCGTTGAACATACATGAAACCCAAGCCATTTCAATCAATCAAGGGGATGGGTTGTGGCCTCGAAATAGAACACTAGACTTCTATACATGAAGTTGAGAGTTCAATCTCCGCCCTAGGCATGAACAAACAAACTTTCATTGTATTTCTATCCCAGAAGCCTTTTGGATGGACGAAACAGAGGTTAAAACCCATCTCTGTAATGGCCATAAGCTGTTGCTGGGACGGTAAACCCTTTCACTGTCATCGTAGGGATGGGTTTTGGCCTAGGGGTTAGAACACCCGACTTCCAATCCGGAGGTTGTGGGTTCAAACCTCGCCTTGGGTATCAAAAATACTTTCATAGTATTTCCATCTCACTGGTCTGTTGGATGAGACTTTAAACTGTAGTCCGGTCTCTATATGACCTTAGCTGTTGCTGGGACGTTTAACCCATTCACTTTTTCACTTGCGTCGTTGAACGTACAGTTCAATCAATCAATCACCCACACTTGTACGTACAGGAATTAGACGGCCAGGAACTGACCATGTCGTCCATATTCGGCAGCGCGAAGGCATCACAGGAGGCCGACAACGTCCTGATATTGCAGCGACAGAAGATCTCCTCGGCCACAGTCAGAACCTACATACAGGTGCGTCGTTTAACCCTTTCAATGAACTGGAATCGATTTTGATATGTTAGTTTTGCAGCCAATCCAACCATCACAAACTTGATTTCGGGCTAGTCCATTTTCGAAAAGGAGGGTATTTTTTTGTTCTCAAAAATATGAAAATTACTTTAAAAAAGTGAAGATCCTGATCTGGGTCTGCACTGTTTGCATAAACCGCTATAGCGGGCTTTCGGGTTTAAATGGTTAACCCTTTCAAACCTGCATACCATGATTCCAACATTTACAAGCACTGTAGATCCAGATGAGACAGCTTGTTACCTACATAGAGGTGTGGGAGTTAACCCTTTCAACCCTGCATACCATAAATTCAACCTTGCAAACAGTGTAGATCCAGATGAGTTGGCTCGTAACGAGCCGACTCATGAAGATCTACAGTGTCAGTATTTACCTGCCCCGGTCTCCGTAGAGCCGGGAGGCATATAGCAGGGCTCCAGATAAGGAATTATTAATTGTCACTCCATCATTTCTGTTTACACATCAGCAGACCGCACTTATTGAAAGTTTGCTTCTAAATGAAAACACATCTTGGTATTTCATTAGAATTGTCTCTTTCTTAGAGACAATTCTAATGAAATACCAAGATGTGTTTTCATGGAAAAATAATAAAATATGCTATATTTGTGGTCTGTTTATTGTTTTCTGTAGCATGATAAAGATACCACATCTTGGTATTTCATTATAATTGTCTCTTTCTTAGAGACAATTCTAATGAAATACCAAGATGTGTTTTCATGGAAAAATAATAAAATATGCTGTATTTGTGGTCTGTTTATTATTTTCTGTAGCTGATAAAGATACCACAAATTTTTCATTGCTTTTCGATACTCACTACTTCTGATTTCAATTGTGTTTTTGGCAATTTTAATTGGGTATTTACGCAAATACGCAACTTATCTGGAGCTCTGATATAGTGTTTTGACTGTGTGTCCGTTTGTGGGTCCCGTTAAGAAGGTTGCCAATGTTTCTCCAGTCTGTCGTAGCATTCGTGTGCTGACATGCCACATTTTTAGCCAGGTTTTTTGAAAAAAAATCCAGGCTATTGGATTGGCGAAAGCCGGGCGGGCGGGCGGCGGGCGGGCGGCGGGCGGCGGGCGGCGGGCGGCGTCCACAATCAATGTTAAGTTTTCGTGTTTGAGTCCATTTCTTTGTTACTGTACCACCTAGGACCACCAAACTTTCACAGCTTCATAATCAAGGGGTGCCCACCACATATCACTATCCAACATGTTACTTTTTTTTTAACTTCACACCCATTTTTTCCGCGTAGTCGACTTAGCCATTTTCAATGTTAAGTTTTCGCGTTTACAATGTTAAGTTTTCGTGTTTAAGTCCATTTCTTTGGTACTGTACCACCTAGGACCACCAAACTTTCACAGCTTCATAATCAAAGGGGTACCCACCACATATCACTATCCAACATTTGTACTTTTTTTTTTACTTCACCCATTTTTTTCCGCGCAGTCGACTAGCCATTTTCAATGTTAAGTTTCGCGTTTACAATGTTAAGTTTTCGTGTTTAAGTCCATTACTTTGGTACTGTACCACCTAGGACCACCAAACTTTCACAGCTTCATAACCAAGGGGTGGCCTACCACATACAACTATCCAACATGTGACCATTTTTTTACCTTCACCTATTATTTCTACGTAATTGACTTAGCCATTTTCAACGTTAACTTTTTAACGTACGTCTGGTTAGAGTTTTTTGGTTAAAACTTTTTCGTTATACTATATCTCTGCAACTGCTTCGCCCATTACCTTGAAACTTCACATGGGTGTTTATCATCATCCTATTTTCATTCTAACCCCCAACCGTTGGCCCCTGTGCCCAATGTCAAGGTCAAATTACTTTGAATTTTTTTGTTAAAGTTTTTTCATGTACTATATCTCTGCAACTGCTTCACCCAATACGTTGATACTTCACATGGGTGTTTATCATCATTGTCGCACCTGCTTGCGGAAAGCGCGATCCTGTGCCCAATGTCAAGGTCAAATTACTTTGAATTTTTTGTTAAAGTTTTTTTGTGTACTATATCTCTGCAACTGCTTCACCCAATACCTTGATACTTCACATGACTTGGATGCTTATCATCATTGTCGCACCTGCTTGCGGAAAGCGCGATCCTGTGCCCAATGTCAAGGTCAAATTACTTTGAATTTTTTTGTTAATGTTTTTTCGTGTACTATATCTCTGCAACTGCTTCTCCCAATACCTTGATACTTCACATGGGTGTTTATCATCATTGTTGCACCTGCTTGCGGAAAGCGCGATCCTGTGCCCAATGTCAAGGTCAAATTACTTTGAATTTTTTTGTTAAAGTTTTTCGTGTACTATATCTCTGCAACTGCTTCACCCAATACCTTGATACTTCACATGGGTGTTTATCATCATTGTCGCACCTGCTTGCGGAAAGCGCGATCCTGTGCCCTATGTCAAGTTCAAATTACTTTGAATGTTAAAGTTTTTTCGTTGTACTATATCTCTGCAACTGCTTCACCCAATACCTTGATACTTCACATGGGTGTTTATCATCATTGTCGCACCTGCTTGCGGAAAGCGCGATCCTGTGCCCAATGTCAAGGTCAAATTACTTTGAATTTTTTTGTTAAAGTTTTTTCGTGTACTATATCTCTGCAACTGCTTCACCCAATACGTTGATACTTCACATTTATCATCATTGTAACACCTGCTTGCGGAAAGCGCGATAATGTCAGCATTTTGGCATACGTCCGTCCGTTCGTCCGTGTGTCCGGTTAAAGTTTTTTGGTTAAAGTTTTTCCATCTACTATATCTATTTTTTTAGTGTCCATGCCTCGCCCCAAGGCGCGACATGCAGGCCACGGCCATCTAGTCTACAAAAAGTGGGTATAATTATGTTATCCAAGTGTCTATGCTTGGAAAAAACCTGGCCTTCGTGGCTTTGCCTCGTTTCTTGTCTTATTCAGATTAAAAAAATATAATTATATTGCTCATATGATTAATTAGCTAGTCCTAAACTGAACAGGAACCAGCCTATGCCAATTATTCAGGGGTAAAGCAGTTAAAGGGGCTATAGCTGTAAGTCGACCTTTAAATCCAGTGTGTCTCAGATATCCGTAGAAAGTGGTGAAAATAAGAAGAAAAGATTAATTGTACGATGCCAGTTCTTGTTTTATTATCAAGGCTGCCAGCGAGGGGATTAGCTTCGCAATAACGATGCCTTTGTTATAATTTCAGGGCTGAATATGTAAATAATTCAGTTCTGATTTTATGATTTTTCCCGCATCTACCGTATTCATGTGAAATATGGTATTCAATCTCGTTAACGTGGCTTAATATTTACCTTATTTGTTGACAGGCTGTTAAACACCATTAAACAAACAAATAAAGAAGACATTGTCACAAACTCTGTAAGCCCCAGTTATTTTCTGTATAGTCGCAAATAAACTTGGAAAAGTCGTTGGAATACTAGACGAAGGCCGGAAGGCCTCGTCCAGTATTCCCGCGACTTTTCCAAGTTTATAGGTCATGAAACCTTATTCCCTTCATTGGTCCTCCAGCACGTACTACAGAAACTGTGTTGATTGATCATAACACCATACATGAAGTTGTACTGATCAGTACACCTTCAATGTATGGTGCTGTGCTCATGCAATAATTAGGATCTAAAATTTGTGTTGATTTAATAAGACATTTATTAATTCCTTTTACTGATTTCATAGGCGCGTTTCTTACAAAGTCAGTAAATCATTTAATAAATTTCATATTCAATAAAATACTTTTGTAACATCCTGTTTACATCAGGTACTGAAGAATCGGTTGACGGCACGTTGGGCGTAATGGCATTGAAATTCAACAAAGACAGTGTCAGTTTTACACCAACCAAACGGAAACATAAAATGGACATAGACATTGCAGAAGAAGCGGACGATGATTCCCAGGATCGAGAAGACACGATTCAACATCGGTGGGTCACGGGTAACCACGGGTGACCATTCCAGATATTAGTAGACAAACTGGGCATATCCTAACCCCATAGTATTGTTATGCACCCCCCCCCCCCCCTGGTCTCGGTAGAGCCAGGAGGCTTATAGTATCTGTAGCCTATTTCACCAATATTGCAAAGTATACTTTTCTAGCAAAGTATACTTTGAGTGAGAAATTTTCAATTTAAGGATAAATTTATTAATTTTTGTCTCGCCCGCAAAGGTTTTGCATAGATTTTGCTTTTCCGGAGTCGGCGGAGGCGGCGGCGTCATCATCATTCAATGATAAGTTTTCGTGTTACGGTCATTACTTCAACACCTTATCAGCTACAGTCATTAAACTTCATACATACCTTTACTATGATATTGTAAGGCCACCTACACTCTGGTTGCAGTGCAGGTAGGTTACAGTACATAACAAATAACAACAGTTCTAACACTCAACAAGTCATGTTTAATAACTTTACTAGTTCGTCAGGTACCAGTGTTATACGGAGTGCACCCTCTAGCCTCTAGTTAGGCTTTACTTAACAAAGTATCAATACGTCAGGATTCCGTTTAAATGCACTCTAAGAAACGTTATAGTAGAGTAGGTATTAGTGCAACAATAGACGATGGTTATTATAATATTATGGAGTAGCAGTGTGACGGGAAGCGATTCCTTGACAGTTTGAAACAACAGTAAAAGTATGTTTACATTAGTGATGGCGTAGCAACGGTGTCGTAGCAGTAGACGAAAGGTACTTCGTCTCAAACTCGTAATGTACTATGTTCACAGCAATGGTGAGTATAATTGTAGATAGTTATGATGTATATCTCTTATGTCTACAAGACGTAATTAGTTAGGAAATAGTTGGAGATGTCGAGTTTTGGTTCTGTCGAGTAATGGTTCTACGGTGAAATCGCTTGGCTTGACTGCCAATTGCACTTGTATTTATAACATTCTGCGCAAGATGCGGCCAGTCGCACAGATGCGATCACTAATCAGACTGTCGGTCGCATTTGCGACTAACCGAGCTTGATGCTGAAATCTCCTGTGTGGCTGCGCGACCGCCATCTTGGAAAAGTTTATAAACACAAATGACATAAAACATGGAAAAAACATGGAATGTAAACTAAACAAGGAAGTGACTCTATGCGGTCAAACTATAATGTGAACCCCAGTGAACACTGGAATAAATTAACACCAAGAAAGGTATCGAACAGTGTGTAGACCATGGTAGTCGCATGGAAAATAGGGTCAGTCGCATCTGTAACTTCGCGGTTCCCAAACTTGAGCGTCGACATGGAATTTCACTTGGATGCAATAATGCAACGGTAAGTGGAAACTGGAATTTATCAGAATTGGATTACCCAATGAATTATCTCGGTATCGACATATCAGACAACTTATAAAAAGGTAGTAACATGGCTGTAGTGGACAGTTTCTCAAGTCACGTGATCTCAGAATGGGAGACGACAATTTCATTTCGAACTGCGGAAACCCATGACACTGAGATCACCTGATCAGAGATAGAGCGCATCCCAGCCCTGTCACAGCAGTTTATCACCATGGTTACTGGGGCTTACAATATGTAGATGAATATAGGACTATTATCCAAAATGTCTGTGATAATGTAATAAATTCA